>JANAVB010003398.1:34694335-34834335 GCA_029216955.1 Iris pallida
GCTAAGGAATATTAATAAACTTTAATAAGCATGATCCATCGTCACTTTACAATAGGAAGGACAGGAAGATAAGAAAGAATAATCGAGAGCAATCATGAAGTTTCAAGAGCGGTAGAGAGTATCCAGTGATGCAGATAGGAAGAAAGTTTATGAGCCCTTGACCTATTTGCTAGATTGGGCTACTATAGTCCAGTCACTTGCTGAGTCTAAGAACCCTTTGTTTCTTAGAGAAGCTTGCAATCCATGCAATACATAAATTCCGTTCTCAAATTTTAATTTAAACAAGGTTCCATAATAGGACGGGATTTGAGAAGTCAAGATCGTGATCTTTTCTGTGGTTATTTAAACACACGAGAGATGGATATAAATGCAATGCAAGATCGTATCTCGACTCCCAGGTAAATGGAATAAGGTTTACGAATGATACCATATTCTAAGAGATGGAGGCTACATAATCGGTATAGGGACCTATCTCAAATAATCCGATTTTATAGTCAACTATGGTGGTATGCATGGATGGGTTTAACTGGGTCTTAATGGGTTCTCCGATTGGACACCAATCGTTAGTTGGATGAACCCTAGATTTCAATCTATATGGACTGAACACGGTCCTAATGATAAACTATTTTTACTAGGTTAGGGTAACCTAGAATAGTTTTCCACCCAAGTGGTTGAGGTAGTTGGACAGTCGGATTGGTTAAATAGGTTATGTAAGCCCTGAAGATGCGTCTTCTGTGACCTTTGTGTTTAAGTAGCACGAGAAGACGCAATTTCGTGGCACACTAGTGACATGTGCGAAGTGGGCTTCGAGTAGATCACAACCATGTATTGGGTTGACAGGTTTGAGTCGAGGTTGAGTCTCTAATTGTAGCCGGAAAGCATACGGGTATTATGGTAAGGGTTATAGCTAGTCCTTAAAGTCGTACCATAAAAATAGGGTACAAGGGGACGTGTTTGAGCGGGACATGATATACCTAGATGAAGGTGGACTCGTCTAGATCTTGTATATAAAATTTGCTGGAAGGTAACAGTTGATCTCGTGTTCCGATTATTAATGACACGGTCGGGGACACAAAATGATCTAGATGGAAAGTGGGAGTCCATGAGACACTAATTATCATGGAAAATTATTCTAATCAATCGGTAATCCTCGTATATCCAAAAATTTTAGAAGGCTTACAGTCTACCCACCTTAAAAATAGGACATGGTCTTAGGAATATTGAGGTTAGAAAAATTTCAAAATCAGTATGTTGTGCCCCAACTCTTGTTAATAAGGATTAAGGCACGACGTAACGAAATACCGTAGATATAGGTCAACTCAAGGATCGTTCCTCACTAAGTGGAACATGAGTGTGTACAATTTCTCTCGGTCGATAAAATAGAATGACCTACTCTTCCACCATATACAAGAGTTATCGATGGGGTAACCAACTCTAAGGCACATCATCTGAAAAGATTCCTAACAACTGAGTCGTGAATTTCTATTGGGGTCAACCTGCTAGACTATTGTTACAAGGATTAAAGCAAGCTTCAAGCAAATAATTAGAGACTCACAATAATTGGTTCTTGAGAAGAGGTAGTCTCCTAGGTCAGCATTTTGACCAAAGGCAAAGCCCTACTCATTCTCCAATTTAGATGGCTTGAAAGTCTCAATAGTAGTTTGAGGGTCGAGAGGAGAACAAGTAACTCAATCGCATGACTGGCAGATGGTAGCTACACTTGTGTATACAACTGATCATAGCCATGATGATACTCTGTACCTCTCTACCATCACGAGCTTTCGTCTTTCCAAATCAGTGAAAGACAAAAACAATAAAGAGTTCAAGGAAGATGTTACTGAATACAATTTCGTGATCCAAAGACGAATGTATAATTCAAGAAGAATTGTCAATGCAGTAGCGGATGAGATCCTAGAGACATCTACATCTCATTCCACGTAGGGTAATTAGAGGGAGAGCGAACCGGGTGCACTACGGTTGATCAGACCGTAATACATCGATTCTGATTAGACAATATGTTAGCAGGCGTCCCCACTAAACATATATCTTGAATCAAGCTCGATAACAGAGTGAGCTTGTAAAACTAGGCTGTAATAGCAACATTGGTCAAGATAGTTAATATACAAGGATACAAGATTTTTGAAAGAAGGCACAAGAGTCCGAGTTTTATGAGAATCAATAATTTACCAGGTGTTCTTGCTTACACAATCTTCCGACTATCTTATTGTCCATAAGGTCTTGGTCAACCATTGGGTTACGGACTTCTAAATTCTATATTCCAGGTAAACCTATTAGTGTCAGTCAATTACCTCGTCCATAGATCGCAAGGACTACGGAATGCTAGGTCGAGAGACATGCTACCCAGCTAACAAAACTTTTACTAGTTTTGGCTTTGGGTCTTATGGGGCATACATGGCACGGTCCTATCCTCTATAGTACCCTAAACTGGTATTCACGTCTGAAATCATTTCACCGAGGATTATGCCCGTCTGTATACTCTGGCTGGGATAAACTCTTGGTTTCGTGATTCAGACGTGACATGCTATCAGATACTCTACCTTATCTCGACACCAGGGTAACTATGATCAAAAGGTTTATTAGGCATAGTTTAGCAATATTCTATAACCTATATTTTCTTAAACTAATTTCACTCTAGGGGTCGTGCCTCGCCAGTGCGCTGCTGGCTGCAGTGAATCCATAGTCTCCATAATTCAAATAAATGGCGACAGTGCGCTGTTGTCCTGCCATTATGTGTTAACTAATATTCTTTTAACTATATCTGCAAAAATTCATAAGCTCCTAGAGAATCAAACAAGTCGACTATGTAATAAGGCGTGAATATTTGTCCTATCAGTCACAATCTTTAAAATGAAAGATCTAATCATGGAGGAAAGACTGGAGACAAAAGGATTACAAACATTCTAGTATCCATTCTATGTGTATTTAAACCTTTGAGGAAAACTTTGAATCAAACTAACTTGAGGTTCATTTATGGGTAACATAATCAGAAATAATAAAATAATAATTCTTAGGCAAAATGGGAACTAAATAGGCAATTCGGACTAAGATATGATGACGATATCTAAAGAGGCAAGAGAATGAATTGAATAATCTATCAAGGTTAGATCATTAATTCTATGAAGCCTTGTCTTACCAAGGGAATAATCTATCCAAATTAGATTACATCGTCATATCAAGGGTGATAGTGTACCTATGGGGATCATCAAAATTAATGATCCTCATCTAAATTGCATAGCCTAGACTATCCATCGGTAAATTTGTATAAGGGACTCCTAGTCCTAGCCTTTCTCTTAGATTAAATTAATCCCTAACCTGTGAATGAGTATTTCCTAGTCGCAGGCTCGCAATAGTACAACTAACTTAAGTACTATCATGAGTTCGCATGATTTGCGAAAACAGACCTGCATGGGCCACCACAAAAACTTGTCACGACCCGCAACCATTTTTTTAAACGGATACGAGACGTGTCCAAGCCAGCCTACGCCGCAGTATCGGCTGTAGAACGCTGTCACGGCCATGAAGATCAAAATCATAAATAATACTCATTCACAACATTAGTTTAATTTACAATGATCACAAGTTTTATATTTGCAGAAAATATAAACTTGTACAAATATTGAATGACTAATACTCAACTATCTAACTAGTCTCTTAGGCTTTTGTCTGCAAGTATTCCCGTCACTCCCCAAGCTAAATGAATCCACGGCTAACCTGAAAAATGTTAGTTTCCAGTCAGGAATGGAACGAGCACAATTCACTGAATGCAATTTCAAATAAAGAAAATGACTATAAGATAAAGGTTAGACATCAATTATGGGTTTAAAAATAAACAGGAAATACGAAAAACCAATAGTAAATAAATAGACACCAAATACTTTCCCCAACTGTTAGAAGTACCTTTGATATGTGATCGGTCTCGGGATAATTATATGACACGGTCTATATGGTCTAAAGTTACACGGTCAACAGTTACACGGTCTACAGTTACACGATCTACAAAAAATATTGCAGTAAAGAAATACTGTCTACAAAATAATAATCACGATCTACACAGTTTAAATGCAGTAATAATCACGATCTACACTGTCTACTTTGCAATAAATAAATTACTGTCTATACTGTCTACAAGAAATAAATAAATCACTGTCTATACTGTCTACAAGAAATAAATAAATCACTGTCTACACTGTCTACACGGTCTAAGGTCAGATCACACATAGTTGGTACTTCTCATTCCCGACTCAAAAATTTATAATAGAATATAATCACATAACCAATGGCCAATAAATAAAATATAGTAAAAATTAATATCGAATTGCAGATAATAAACTGTACTCGCCTGTGGTCATGTGCTGGTGAAACCGATGATCCAAATCACTCAATATGCCCCAATAGTCAAAACCCGTACAACAGTCCCCTGAAGCTGAAATAGACAATACCAATAATCTCAGAATAGTCTAATTAGCTAGGATCGCCTGTCCTTAAGTCCAATTCTGGACACATGGGCAAAACGGTAATTTCGGGCCAAAACGGTGTCCGCCGTTGGACCCGCTTTGCACCGAAAAGCGTGCCAGAGTCAACGGTCTCTAAAGTCATCAAAATATATGTCTACGGATCCAGTTTTCCGATACGAACCCAACTGTATGTCCAGAGTTGAATTCCGACGGGCCGTGCACAAAATCGTCCGTTGAGTTGGACCGTGGGGCCCGCAAAACGGCGTCCGATTCAACTATCTCAGAATTGGTCCAAACTTGGCATACAGGACCAAAAAAATGACACAGTCCTGTTGGCACAAGTTTCGTCTCGATCTGACGAGCGTGCACGAAGTTATGACTGAGTTTGTATTGCACGGATACGGGGCGATTCCGACGGATACGTGTCAAATTCGTCGCACACACGCGACTAATTTAAATTCCGTCAAAGCCCACACGACCACGAAGCCGTTATGCAGCTTTCGATGCTTTCGATTCGCGACCACGTCGCTCGGATTGGCGGGACGCACGTCGTGTGGATGAATTTCTAAGTTTTCTAATATTTTTAAAACAGGTTTTCGTCCAACTTTGGAACGGTTTTAACAGGGATTTAATGGATGAAAAATAAAAGTAAAATAGAGGTTTCGGACTCGTATAAGTAGTCTTTAACTGCCTTCAATTAGATTGCTAATTTTCCTTACGGATTGGCAGAAAACTGTCCTCCAAGTCCGGGTTGAGGGCTGCTAAATACTCTATTTGGAACAGGTTTTCCGTCGACTTTTCGACTCGTTTTCCCTAGATTCTAGGTCATATAAACTAAAACAATTTGACAGGAGTCGAAGACGAATATATTGAGATTATACCTGAAGAAGAATCTCGAAGAATGATCGAACGTCACGGGAGAACTTCCGCCACGAACTTTGGGTTCGGACTGTCCGTTGTTGCGCTGTTCACATGTGGTTCGCCGTGCGCGCACGGGTCGACGACGACCTGGCCGGCCGGCGGTGGCCCTGTGCGGCCGCGCGCACCCCGGGGTAGGTTGCCAGGGGGGTCGGCGCTAGGGTTTATTGGTTTGCTCGCGATCCTCTCGATCTCATACTCGACATATATATATATATATATATATATATATATATATATATATATATATATATATATATATATATATATATATAACCGCATATCTACGAATCCCTCGTTCTCGATTTACTTCTGTTCTCGGCTTGCAACAGAGGTTACTCTCGGCTGGCCGAGAACTAGGTGGCTGATTCCCTCTTGAGTGAATAAGGGATGTTGGCAATTCACGTGGGCTGTGGGTCCACAGTTTGGACTTAACCATTTAGCCTATTATATATATATCACTATATATATATATATATATATATATATATATATATATAAATATATATATATATATATATATATATATATATATATATATATATATATATATATATATATATATATATATATATATATATATATATATATATATATATATAACACATATATATCTTTGAACATACTTCTATATATATATATTTTTTTTTTTTGAACATACTTCTATATATATATATATATATATATATATATATATATATATATATATATATATATATATATATATATATATATATATATATATATATTATCCATAACATTTAATAAAATCCCAATATATTCTATTATAGGGCCTATACGAATATATATCTATGTATCATTTATTTGAAAAGATATAATATAACCAATAATAATAGTAATATTATATAATAATAACCTTGATGATAAAATAATAAAATAATAATAGTAATAATAATAATAATAATAATAATAATAATAATAATAATAATAATAATAATAATAATAATAATAATAATAATAATAATAATAATAATAGTAATAACGAAATTTAATAAACAATAATGGTGTATATGTCCCAGTATATGCAGTCTAATAATCCCAAAAGTACAATGACCTATTTTATACCAATATTCTCGAATATCCACTAATAATGATATTTATAATATTTAACTTAAAATATTTAGAAAATATTCATTATATCGTTAAAACGAGATACAACACACTCATTCCAATTTCCATCAACACGAATGTCATTGGACGTCCCGCATGACTATATGGGCTCGGGCTCTGTTCGGACTAAAATGGTATAACCGATTTTCCCTACTCAATAATATAATAAATAAATAAATAAATCTTCGGTAAAAGTTAAATCGTAACTTGGCCTGGTTTTCTTAGTTAGGACACACTCATGGCTAGGTCTTCCTTGGCATGGCTAATACACTAGTCAAGGCACGCCACTGCACTATCCGTGCCACGATTCCTAGTCGTCTGGTACTTCAAAACTCAACCATGGCTAAAATCATCTACCGTAATAATTAACTAAATAATTATTTATAAAATCTACACGTCACCATTTAAAATAAAATAAATAAAATAAAAATATTTCAAATTCCGGAAAGGGGAGCTACAGCGGCAGCCAGAGCACAGAGGCGGCGTAGCCCGGGCTTGGCTTAGGGCAGGGCATGCTGGCAGAGAACGCCGGGAGGGGGGGTACGACGAGGTCGGGGGGGGGGGGGCGGCAACGCCGTAGAAGGAGGCCGAGCACGACGGATGGGGGGAAGATGAATAGTTGACGCAGAGAAGAAGAGAACAGATAAGGAGGGTATTTTCGTCAAAAAAATTGGTCAACGGAGTTGACCATTCGTTTTAGACGGAAACTGTAATGACCCGCTCCGCCCTAGCGGAACACCGATCCAAACGACAAGTGCAACGACTCAAACGAGCCGTCGACCCGAAGAGTTGGCATCGACCTGATGAAGAATCGATGCAAGACTTACATTGGCCCGGAGAGAGGAATCCAGACTTAGACTTTCAAAGGCGCGCTCGGAGTATCGCTCGGCTGATGCGAACATCACTAAGGTGGGTGGCTCCGATGAACCCGTCTTTGCTTAGCCTAGACACATAACAATGCGGACACTATCACGAAAATCGCTAGGCGATAACCCCGCGCATGCTAATAAATGACTCAACGCACCTAGCTAAGGGAATAATCCCATCTTGTATGCTTGTATAGAATATGGAAAAGAACATAGAAAATACGAGAACTCTCGCACCGCGCTCCACGCTCGTGCTAAGGCACAAGCTTACGTTCAAGTCCCTTATGCGTCCAACAATGATACAATGAATGGGTTACAACAATGAAGCGGGAAGACTATCAATATAGTCGTTCCGAGTAGAGTATAGCAACATTGAAAGGCCATGGGACCGATGGGTCGCCAAGGCGACTCTCGCACGGGGAGTTGCATAATGTATGAATGAATGAATAAATAAATCAACGAATGAATGAATGAATACGTAAAAAATGAATGAATGAACGAACAAGTGAAAGAAAGAAATGAAAGAGTGAATAAAAGATAAGACATGAAAGACGTTAGCGACAGGTATGACGGGCACGTGCAACGGGGATCGCTACCCGCGCTGCACGGACGCCAACCTGGTCGATAACGCATTATGGCTAAGGGTTAGCCTACGGCTCGGAGATAGCCGTTAAGTTAAATGACAAGACAATACGAAATGGTCGTGGACAAACGGCACGGACGATGGAGGGGAATACCGTGGCCGTCATGAGGAAGGATTCTGCGGCACGGGCGATGGGGGGGAAAACCGTGGCCGGCCTGGGTGCGGGCTTGGGCACCAGGAGACGTAAGTGCAGGGTATATTCAAGAGACTTAACGGGGTGTACCACCCATCACCCTATGCTAAGTTGAGAAATACCAAAGGGAAATGTCCAAAATGGCTTGTCATGCCAGCGACCGGTGCACATAGATTAAGTGGACTTTGCTGGTGGCTATCCACGTGCAAGTCCTTGCATTGAAATCAAAGTAGTCTAAGTTAAATGAACAAAGTGCCTCCTGAACGTGCTCGAAATGTAACACCCCTGAACATGCTTGAATGCAACACTCCTGAACATGCTTGAATATAACACTCCTGAACATGCTTGAATGTAACACTCATGAACATGCCTGAAATATAACACTCTAAACGTGCCTACGACGTGCTAGGACCCGAGACATGGACACGCCCGTAACATTGAATGTTTACATGAATCACGTTAAGTTACTACATATGAACTGTTGTCTAACTTGGTTTACTTTGGACAGGGAAGGCCGGACGGTAAGTATGGGTAAGTCGTACATGTATTTTCATGCGACACTTGAATTCAGCAACACGAGATAGGTCACGATATGTGCCATAAAATTGACCCTAAGGCATGATTAGAAAGACAATGAATGATAGACGGTGCACAAAAGTAAATGGAACGTGTTTGATAATGGTAGCATTATGGGCGAGCTAGCCTCCCCATCAGTGCATAATAATGTACTGATAACCCCACAGTCTGCTTGCAGGATGCAGGAGACGCCGGCTGGTGCGGAGCTTCCATCGAACGTGCTAAGGCGCGGAGCCAACTCTGGAGCCTTGGAACGTTGTAAGAAGCTGAAGCACCCTATACAGGACATAATATATCAGAACATCGCTATAAATCATTCCATGTTGTAAGTCACTTGGCACGCCCTTTTGTGTTTCAGAGAGAGAGCTTGAGCGATTTGTAATATCGGTCAAGTGCCGCTTGTAAACTTCTTGAATATCAATAAAGAGATTGAATTTGCTTCAATTTATGTTCATTTACTTTCTGCTGCAAATGGGGACACTCTGTGCGACTCTGTGGCTGTCACGACCCGCACCCTAGAGTTAGGGCACGAGAACGTAACAACACCCAGCCTACGCCGCAGTGTCGGCGATAGAACGCTGTCCTAGGTCTCAATGCATCTAACAGTATAAGACTAAACAGTTTATACTCCCCGAATGGGGGTGACATAGCAGATACAGAATCAATCACATCTAAGGTATAGCATGATGAGGATAGATAAAACATGAAATCCAAAAGAGATACAGGAGATAGAAGTCTAAGTGTCTAAGATACATAAACCCAGAAATACATCTCAAAGCTCAATACAATAATCCATACAATAAATACAACTCAATACAACTGAAATAACTAACTATACAACCTCTACTGTGTCTCCTCTAGGCTAGCAGGCAACCTTCAGGCTATCTGTAAAATTTATCAACAGGTCCAGTCAGGACAGGAACGAGTACAACTCATCAAGAAATTCTAATTAAATGACAGAGAACTATAAAGCAGTTATAGACACTTTTATTGATGAATATGGCAGTTTTATACAGGTAATGATGTAGAGAAATAGCAAAGGTACAAGGAAAGTAAGGTAATGAAATAAAAGAAGAATGATGGCAAAGAAGACTGTAAAAAGATCTAGCTGAACTAGGGTAACATGTTATAAGTCCAGTTTGTACAATGTAAGTTGAGTGTAATCCCAATGTGAGTCTAATACAATTTAAGTCTAGTAAATGATTCTTGTACATGATGATTCTAGTAGATGATTTTTCTCAATGATTTGAGTGAAGTGATTCTTGTAAGATTCTTGTACACTAATCCTTGTAGGTGATTCTTGTAATGAGTACGGCACATCGCACGCTCGGCCAAGCGGTGATGGCTATCATTCTTGTAATTCGGCACATCGCACGCTCGGCCAAGCGGTGATGGCTATCATTCTTGTAATACGGCACATCACACGCTCGGCCAAGCGATGATGGCTATCATTCTTGTAATACGGCACATCGCACGCTCGGCCAAGCGGTGATGGCTATCATTCTTGTTTGGTGATTCTTGTTGAATACGGCATATCGTATACCGGCCCAGCAGCGATGGCTATCGTTCTTGTAATGATAATTCTTGTATAATTTGTACATTTAATACTTGTAGGTTTTTCGAGTAGATGAGTCTTGTGAGTGATTCGAGTAATAGGGTTAGACAAATCAAGTATATGTATTGCGAGTAAATGAATCTAAAATATTAATACATGTTGTGACAGAGAATCAAATAGAACTATACTAGAACTGAATCACAGTAATCATCAAATAATGAAAGAACTATCAGAGAATGTACTCGCCTGATGTCTTAATGTCCAAAGTAAATATACTGTCCGATAAGAGGTGTTTGGCTCCTAATTAGAATAGCACAAGTCACAACATGTCCAGAAGGGTAATATAAAGCACTACAATGCATTCTACATGAATCTAGGTTAAACTAGGCCAAAGTCAACCCTTGGTCAACTCTGGTCAACTGCACTAGTCAAACTAGGTCAAACTAGGTCATGTCCTAACCCAGCAAGTCTTACTAGGCCTAACCAAGACTATCCTAGCAAGCACACATCAATACAAGGCTATACAAGCCAACATATACCCAACTCTATATAGCATGCAATTATTCAATACTCAACTAGGCAAGAATTCACATTGGATATACACTAGGTAATCTATTACTTTAAGCTATATATGTCTACACATATATACACATGCATATATTGGTATTAACATTAGGTCTATAATCATGGAATTTCAAATGGTTATATAAACTTATATATATTACAACACAATATGCTAACATATATATAATATACATACATAGCTAAGTTAACTATATTCATAAATACTTATTTAAGAGGCTATGTGTGTGTATGTGAACATGGCAAAGGGGCAAGTGAGGGTCAAATGGGCATACATAGTGTATACATATGAAGGAGTGTCAAAGTGTAAGTGAACAATGTGTCAAGTGTGATAGTGTCAACATAGTGTAAGGGGGTACATGAGGTAATATAGGATTTGTGTTAACATAGAACATTACATCTCATTAACTTGTATATTGCATATATTATATCTATTATTACATTACATTCATGCTTGCATTCATTCATCATTCATTTATTCTCTTGCACTACTATATGCACCATACATTACATACTATGGAACCTACATATTCATTACAAGCCATACTTATACATGCTTACATTAGATATAATACTTACACCTCATACATCATTTATTTAAACATTTACTCATGCTTGCATTCTCTATTTAATTACATAATGTATATACATTAACAAGGGTTAAATCAAATAGAACATTATATTACACACAAGGGTGCACAAAATACATATGCCGAATAGTAACTCCTACTAATAATCAATACTGTATCATCTCAGCATGAATTAAAATCTAGGATTAAAGTATGTTATAGATCTATGTGTTAGCTTTCCGAAACTTCAAACGGATCGCATTTTCGTTTCTGGAAACTCCCGAAATCGCGAAAACACCGAGAACGCATTTGTCTTTCGTATAGCTGACACTCAAATAATTCTCCAGAAAGTTATAGAAAGAATTAGGCTTATTAATACATGTTTTTGGAAAGCTAACTTCAATACGCTTCTTTTAAAAAAAATGGAAGATTAAACCGAGCTTTGAGCTAGAAGTTATGATATTTCTAAGTTAGGGCTGAAATTAAAAACGTTGATAAAAATCATGACGGATTTGGGTAGTTTGAGACAAAAGAACACAAGTATATAACATAATATATCAAGAACTCACTCTCTACACTAATATATATATATGAGACACTATAGAACACATCCCCAATACAAAAATATGAGATTAAACATGTAATAATTCATTCATACATAACAACAACACATAGTGTGTCCAAATTTGGGATTTTCCCACATAGACACAAACACAACACAAAGGACACTCCTATGACCTCCAAATGGATACAAAATGGACACAAATTGAGATACAACCATGGGGCTCATTCCTATGGGTTCAAAATAGACCTATATGCATGAGAAAATAAAAAGGAGAAGGGATTTATACCTCCCGGTAGATCGAATCGAAGAAAAACCTTCCCGGAGCGACACCGACACGTAGAGATTCCAAAAGGACACGAACGAGCTCCGAATCCTCCCAAACTTGGGTAGCTTCCTCCTTGGCTAGAATGGAGAAGGAAAGAAGAAGATTTGGTGGCAAAATGGAAATATTTGGTGGAGAAATGGAAGGATTTGGTGGAGAAATTGCTAGGGATTGCTCTCTAGAAATTTGGGAAAGAACAAGAGAGAGAGTGTGGATGAGAATAATAAAATAAACTTGAGCCTATCCTCTCCTAAAGTGGCTGGCCATATGGGGCTATTTGTCCTATTATGGTAAGGTCCAAAATGCCCCCACTAACCTATTCTATGAGTATTAGGAAATGGCTAATTGGTTGGGGCTAAATTAGTCATTCTAAAGTCTCTAATCACACTAACCTTATCCATAATAATTAGTCTAACCTCTAACTAAAATATTTTTATCATGTGGACTAAAACTAATATCATGTGGGCCATACCTAACTAGTGTGTGGGTCCCACTAGAGTCAAACTACCCCCGGGTCCCCGTTTCAAGTCGGATTGAGCTGAAATTCGAACCCGACTCAAATAATCCCAAAACAATATCATAAATAATAAAATAAATTTCAAAAATATTTCAAAAATATAAAATGACAAAAATATTCCTGTTCCTAAAAACTGGGGATGACAAATTCCTCGAAATTAAAACCAAACAATAATAAAATATCAAAATCACAAGTCATAATTTTAAATAGTTTAATAATGATTAAAAATCACCAAAAATCATAATATGAAATAATAATCAATAAATAATAATTATAATTACAAAATTTCAAAATTACCCTCATCTGAAAAACTGGGTGTTACAGTGGCCTAGCTCAAATCGGTCGTTTCTGGACTTGGCCTTGCACGGGCGCAACCTAGGCCCGTGCGGCATCACGCCTTAGCGAGGACGATCGCTCCTACGGGAGCGGAGCATGACAGATTGGTATCAGAGCACGGCTTTACGTCCTTGGACTTTATTTCAATTTTTTCAGTTTTGAAAGCTCGTCGTTGGGAAAAAGAAGTATACGCTCTCTCTCATTGTGCCTTGGGATGTTCCATACAATAAGTCTAATATTTTCAAAAGCTCGTACCAGTCCTCAGTTGAACGGGATCGATGGGCGAAGGCCTTTGTGTCGAACGATGTTAAACTTGACTCGATAGAGAACACATGCTAAGTTAACATATCGCGTGCGTGTCTGACTAGTCATGCGTCGACCTAGCAAGTGAGCATGCAAACTTGAACATAGCCTGCACGAGATGGTTATGCGGCACAACTTAGTCCGTGTGTCGCGCACCTCGACTTTTGGTGCAATCTAGTTGTGAATGATATCAAGTACCGCTCGGTCGGGAATGAAGCTACACTTAGAGTGTATATCGATAGGAACGCTATCGAGTTCACGCTTAGGCATGCACGGAAGATTGATTTAGATTTTGAGGAATGGGCGAACGCACGATTGAACATATCGATTGGGAATCGAATGATCTTTTGAGGATTTATAGAATGACTTGAACCCGGGTGGTGTATGTGATAGCTTCGAGGAAGAATAAGAATGAGTGTCGATGACTAGTCGAGTGGCTCGAACCCTGAGTGGTGTATGGACGTTATAGAAGTTATTCGAGCGAGACTAAAGGATATACGGATAGAACGAGTATGTCGGCGTGGCGATGCGATCGCACAAAGCCTTAGAACGCGTCACGCTTAGTTGGTTGTGACTTCGAATGTCCTGAACGAGATGTCGTTCGGACAACTTGTGAATGGGTAACACGTGTTAGAAAATGATTCGGAACGATGAACGAAAGTGAATGGTCTTGATCGAGGAAACTTAGAGGATCGTACGTAAGATTTCAGATTGATTCAACTAAAATGTGACTTGCGTTTTCAACAACGATCTTGAAACGAGCTTGAGGAATAGCGATCGAACTTGATCTTGAATATCGAGAAAATTATGGAATATCCAGTTCGAACAATAGCATCAGTCGTACGATTCAAAATTGGTTGCAAAGGAAGATCGTCAGGTTACGCATATCGTCGATGGTATTGAGGCGTATCAAAGATCGATATGTGATAACTCGGAGGTAATCTGACTCGGCAAATGACGATCGTACAAATGTCATTGTTCCGATGGATGCTATACTCGGGATATTTAAATGTATCGAGGAAAAGATTAACTTGGCTCGAGGATTTTCTAGTTGAACGAATGACGAACGAACTATCGAATTGAAATCTTGACTTGGATGAAATAAAATATGTGGATTTGCTTCGTCGATAACCACAACGTCGACATTCTTGTCTTATGCGAGTGCAACTCCAGCCTCGCACATGCATCACGCCGATTAGGGCGATCACTCCGCGTGAGCACTGGTATAGTGATTCATACATCGGGGGTGATTGAACTAGCATGGCGTGGCAATTTGTGTGCTTTGACTTGTGGTGATGCTAAGGTGAACTTGAGAATGACTTGGTGTGCTTGATGATTAAGCTTGAGGATTGCGTAGGTCCAATCCGCGTATCGAGAATGAATTAGTCTGGACTCAAACAAGAGTTACGCCCCGATGAGAATGATTATTCCGCGGGTGCGTTGCATGGTGATTCATGAACCACCGTGGATAATCGGACTCACGTGAGATTGGGACGCAACGTATTGTCAAAGCTAGACGACCTCGTGATCGAATACATGAATTGGTTAGAATTGGTGATGTGAATGGATTCGAATACGTTCAACGAGTGCATGGATGCGAATAGGTGATCGTGTTCGATGTTTAGAAATCTGAGTGATGCGAGCTTGGGTAGAAAACCCCGTACTACCGACTGTGGTTCGACCCTAGGATTGGGGTCAGTGTTGGCATTATTGTTGGGGAACTATGATTCCAATCCTGACATTGACTTAGCCTCGAAAAGAAATGGCCTAGCGGTTAGGCGAGACGCCCTATTTCAAGTGTTAGCAATCAAAAAGATTGATCTTGAGGATTGGCATGGATGGATAGCGTGAATCACGAATATAGGAAATCCTGCTCACGAGATTCGGCTGACATGCATATATTTCAGGGATGCCTAAGTATGTGCACGATGCGACTCGAGTAAGAATGACGAATTCTCTATCATGCAGCTTGGCAGAATGCATGTATTTTGGGGATGCCTGGAATGCGTACACGATCCAGCCAAGTGATACGTTGAGTTTAAGCACGACTTGAAGAATGGAAGAGTGTCGAGAACTTGAAATCGTGTTAAAAGAAAGAAATGATACGAGTACGAGCGTGGCTCGGAATCGAGGAAACGTGTGAGCGGAGTGTGCGCGAACGACAACGTGATTGGCCCTAAACAAGTGAATGATATGGAATCAATATCGTGCAAGTAAAAGTCGGTATAACGAATTGAACCACTAATAGGAAGATGTACTCGACGATAGTGCAATACTTAATCTTGGATCGGACGGAAATTACTTAGACTTAGTCGACCCCGCTAAGAAGAAATCATACTGATTTTGGGGACAAGAACGCTTGAGAAGCGAATCGGGTCATCTCAATGACCGAGATAAACAAAAGCGGGTTTGCCTTAGCCTACGACCCTCGTATTTGACGAATTACAACGTGCCTCGTGCGACCATTTCAGTCCATGACACGAAGAAATAGCAACCAAGACGAAGAAACACATGAATTGAATAAGTACCATCAACTCTAAAATGAATGAAAAGTTAATCAATAAAATCGACCAAACGTATGCGACACAGAACTTAGAAAGGTATCGAGTATGGTTCGATGCCATCGAACGATAGAGCCGTCCGATAGAATTGTCTAAGAAAATACGACAACACGAGTTAAGGAATGGTAGGATGACCTGCACTCAGGAAGTCTCGAGGACGAGACTTGTTTTGAGTGGTGTATTATGTAATGACCCGCTCCGCCCTAGCGGAACGCCGATCCAAACGGCAAGTGCAACGACTCAAACGAGCCGTCGACCCGAAGAGTTGGCATCGACCTGATGAAGAATCGATGCAAAGCTTACATTGGCCCGGCGAGAGGAATCCAGACTTAGACTTTCAAAGGCGCGCTCGGAGTATCGCTCGGCCGATGCGAACATCGCTAAGGTGGGTGGCTCCGATGAACCCGTCTTTGCTTAGCCTAGACACATAACAATGCGGACACTATCACGAGAATCGCTAGGCGATAACCCCGCGCATGCTAATAAATGACTCAATGCACCTAGCTAAGGAAATAATCCCATCTTGTATGCTTGTATAAAATATGGAAAAGAACATGAAAAATACGAGAACTCTCGTACCGCGCTCCACGCTCGTGCTAAGGCACAAGCTTACGTTCAAGTCCCTTATGCGTCCAACAATAAAACAATGAATGGGTTACAACAATGAAGCGGGATGACTATCAATATAGTCGTTTCGAGTAGAGTATAGCAACATTAAAAGGCCATGGGACCGATGGGTCACCAAGGCGACTCCCGCACGGGGAGTTGCATAATGTATGAATGAATGAATGAATCAATCAACGAATGAATGAATGAATACGTGAAAAATGAATGAATGAACGAACAAGTGAAATAAAGAAATGAAAGAGTGAATAAAAGATAAGACATGAAAGACGTTAGCGACAGGTATGACGGGCACGTGCAACGGGGCTCGCTATCCGCGCTGCACGGACGCCAACCTGGTCGATAACGCATTATGGCTAAGGATTAGCCTACGGCTCGGAGATAGCCGTTAAGTTAAATGACAGGACAATACGAAATGGTCATGGACAAACGGCACGGGCGATGGGGGGGAATATCGTGGCCGTCATGAAGAAGGATTCTGCGGTACGGGCGATGGGGGAGAAAACCGTGGCCGGCCTAGACGGAATCAAAACGGAGCTTACGGGCTGCCTGGGTGCGGGCTTGGGCACCAGGAGACGTAAGTACATGGTATATTCAAGAGATTTAACGGAGTGTACCAGCCATCACCCTATGCTAAGTTGAGAAATACCAAGGGGAAATGTCCAAAATGGCTTGTCATACCAGCGACCGGTGCATATAGATTAAGTGAACTTTGCTGGTGGCTATCCACGTGCAAGTCCTTGTATTGAAATCAAAGTCGTCTAAGTTAAATGAACAAAGTACCTCCTGAACGTGCTCGAAATGTAATACCCCTGAACATGCTTGAATGTAACACTCCTGAACATGCTTGAATATAACACTCATGAACATGCTTGAATGTAACACTCATGAACATGCCTGAAATGTAACACTCTAAACGTGCCTACGACGTGCTAGGACACGAGACATGGACACGCCCGTAATATTAAATGTTTACATGAATCACGTTAAGTTACTACATATGAACTGTTGTCTAACTTGGTTTACTTTGGACAGGGAAGGCCGGACGGTAAGTATGGGTAAGTCGTGCATGTATTTTCATGCGACACTTGAATTCAGCAACACGAGATAGGTCACGATATGTGCCATGAAATTGACCCTAAGGCAAGATTAGAAAGACAATGAATGATAGACGGTGCACAAAAGTAAATGGAACGTGTTTGGTAATGATAGCATTGTGGGCGAGCTAGTCTCCCCACCAGTGCATAACAATGTACTGATAACCCCACAGTCTGCTTGCAGGATGCAGGAGACGCCGGCTGGTGCGGAGCTTCCATCGAACGTGCTAAGGCGCGTAGCCAACTCTGGAGCCTTGGAACATTGTAAGAACCTGAAGCACCCTATACATGACATAATGTATCGGATCATCGCCATGAATCATTCCATGTTGTAAGCCACTTGGCACGCCCTTTTGTGTTTCAGAGAGAGAGCTTGAGCGATTTGTAATATCGGCCTAGCGCCGCTTGTAAACTTCTTGAATATCAATAAAGAGATTGAATTTGCTTCAATTTGTGTTCATTTACTTTCCGCTGCAAATGGGGACACTCTGTGCGACTCTGTGGCCTAGCTCAAATCGGCCGTTTTTGGACTTTGCCTTGCACGGACGCAACCTAGGCCCGTACGGCATCACGCCTTAGCGAGGACAATCGCTCCTACAGGAGCGGGGCGTGACAGATTGGTATCAGAGCGCGGCTTTACGTCCTTGGACTTTATTTCGATTTTTTCAGTTTTGAAAGCTCGTCGTTGGGAAAAAGAAGTATACGCTCTCTCTCATTGTGCCTTGGGATATTCCACACAATAAGTCTAATATTTTCAAAAGCTCGTACCGGTACTCAGTTGAACGGGATCGATAGGCGAAGGCCTTTGTGTCGAACGATGTTAAACTTGACTCGATAGAGAACACATGCTAAGTTAACATGTCGCGTGCGTGCCTGACTAGTCTTGCGTCGACCTAGCAAGTGAGCATGCAAACTTGAACATAGCCTGCACGTGATGGTTATGCGGCACAACTTAGTCCACGTGTCGTGCACCTCGACTTTTGGTACAATCTAGTTGTGAATGGTATCAAGTACCGCTCGGTCGGGAATGAAGCTACACTTAGAGTGTATATCGATAGGAACGCTATCGAGTCACGCTTAGACATGCATGAAAGATTGATTTAGATTTTGAGGAATGGGCGAACGCAATTTTGAGGAATGGGCGAACGCACGATTGAACATATCGATTGGAAATCGAATGATCTTTTGAGGATTTATAGAATGACTTGAACCCGGGTGGTGTATGTGATAGCTTCGAGGAAGAATAAGAATGAGTGTCGATGACTAGTCGAGTGGCTCGAACCCTGAGTGGTGTATGGACGTTATAGAAGTTATTCGAGCGAGACTAAAGGATATACGGATAGAACGAGTATGTCGGCGTGGCGATGCGATCGCACAAAGCCTTAGAACGCGTCACACTTAATTGGTCGTGACTTCTAATATCCCGAACGAGATGTCGTTCGGACAACTTGTGAATGGGTAACACGTGTTAGAAAATAATTCGGAACGATGAACGAAAGTGAATGGTCTTGATCGAGGAAACTTAGAGGATCGCACGTAAGATTTCAGATTGATTCAACTAAAATGTGACTTGAGTTTTCAACAACGATCTTGAAACGAGCTTGAGGAATGGCGATCGAACTTGATCTTGAATATCGAGAAAAATATGGAATATCCAGTTCGAACAATAGCATCAGTCGTACGATTCGAAATTGGTTGCAAAGGAAGATCGTCAGGTTACGCATATCGTCGATGGTATTGAGGCGTATCAAAGATCGATATGCGATAACTCGGAACATTGAAAGGCCATGGGACCGATGGGTCGCCAAGGCGACTCCCGCACGGGGAGTTGCATAATGTATGAATGAATGAATGAATCAATCAACGAATGAATTAATGAATACGTGAAAAATGAATGAATGAACGAACAAGTGAAAGAAAGAAATGAAAGAGTGAATAAAAGATAAGACATGAAAGACGTTAGCGACAGGTATGACGGGCACGTGCAACGGGGCTCGCTACCCGCGCTGCACGGACGCCAACCTGGTCGATAATGCATTATGGCTAAGGGTTAGCCTACGGCTCAGAGATAGCCGTTAAGTTAAATGACAAGACAATACGAAATGGTCGTGGACAAACGGCACGGGCGATGGGGGGAATACCGTGGCCGTCATGAGGAAGGATTCTGAGGCATGGGCGATGGAGGGGGGAAAATCGTGGCCGGCCTAGGCAGAATCAAAACGGGGCTTACGGGCTACCTGGGTGCGGGCTTGGGCACCAGGTGACGTAAGTGCAGGGTATATTCAAGAGACTTAACGGGGTGTACCAGCCATCACCCTATGCTAAGTTGAGAAATACCAAGGGGAAATGTCCAAAATGGCTTGCCATGCCAGCGACCGGTGCATATAGATTAAGTGGACTTTGCTGGTGGCTATCCACGTGCAAGTCCTTGCATTGAAATCAAAGTAGTCTAAGTTAAATGAACAAAGTGCCTCCTGAACGTGCTCGAAATGTAACACCCCTGAACATGCTTGAATGTAACACTCCTGAACATGCTTAAATGTAACACTCCTGAACATGCTTGAATGTAACACTCATGAACATGCCTGAAATGTAATACTCTAAACGTGCCTATGACGTGCTAGGACCCGAGACATGGACACGCCCAAAACATTGAATCTTTACATGAATCACGTTAAGTTACTACATATAAACTGTTGTCTAACTTGGTTTACTTTGGACAGGAAAGGCCGGATGGTAAGTATGGGTAAGTCGTGCATGTATTTTTATGCGACACTTGAATTCAGCAACACGAGATAGGTCACGATATGTGCCATGAAATTGACCCTAAGGCAAGATTAGAAAGACAATGAATGATAGACGGTGCACAAAAGTAAATGGAACGTGTTTGGTAATGATAGCATTGTGGGCGAGCTAGCCTCCCCATCAGTGCATAATAATATACTGATAACCCCACAGTCTGCTTGTAGGATGCAGGAGACGCCGGCTGGTGCGGAGCTTCCATCAAACGTGCTAAGGCGCGGAGCCAACTCTGGAGCCTTGGAACGTTGTAAGAAGCTGAAGCACCCTATACAGGACATAATGTATCGGAACATCGCCATGAATCATTCCATGTTGTAAGCCACTTGGCACGTCCTTTTGTATTTCAGAGAGAGAGCTTGAGCGATTTGTAATATCGGCCTAGCGCCGCTTGTAAACTTCTTGAATATCAATAAAAAGATTGAATTTGCTTCAATTTGTGTTCATTTACTTTCCGCTGCAAATGGAGACACTCTGTGCGACTCTGTGGCCTAGCTCAAATCGGCCGTTTCTGGACTTGGCCTTGCACGGGCGCAACCTAGGCCCGTGCGGCATCATGCCTTAGCGAGGACGATCGCTCCTACGGGAGCGGGGCGTGACGGAAACCGTCCAAAGTGGAGGGTGTCATACATTCATGTAAACTTGTGGGGTGCACCTTAAATAAGCATAAAAAAAGTGGGTTGCCACTCAAATTTTCTCTTTATTAAATGCGTGCTATGCACGCGCATATACTAGTATATATATATATATATTATATATATATATATATATATATATATATATATATATATATATATATATATAGTCCAACTAGCAATCTACGATCCAAATATTTATCATAGGCTTAAAATATTATGTTAGATTTGTTCCTAAAAATTTTGTAGACTTTTTTTAATTTAGTAAATATTCGAAGTTAATTCACTAAAAATTATTTAATAAATCAATTTATGGAATTTAATAAATGAAAAACCTATTTTAACTAAAACCATATTCCTAATCAACTTCCACCCCACAGCAAGGGCCCATACATCAACCGCAGACAGCAGGATATTGGAGCCCCACGTGTCGGCGCGTGGGGTCGAGCGTACCAGCTTATCCAAAAAAATTGAGTAGTTGAGTTTCAGGACAGGTTTGAAAGTCGACGAGATGCTACCGGCAAACGAAAAGCAGAAGCAGCCATGATAAGCTATCCAAAGTCCAAACCAGGTCTAACCCAACAGGAGTAGCTGGGTTGAGTTAGGTTGGGTGCGGATACGGATACGGATACGGGTGCCGAGACTTCACAAACCCTAACAGAAGCCCTTTTACTTTTCCTCCGTCGTTGCTCTGTTCCTAAACCCTAATTTCTCTATAGCGCTTCTCCAGGGGCTAGGGTTTACAAGCTCATCACAAATGGCGCGATTCAAGAACGTGAGTTCCTCCTTCTCTCCCTCTTCCTAAACCCTAATTTTCTCTTTATTCTTCTCCATTATCTCTCCTCCAGAAGAGAAGGAACTACGGTACGAAGCCATCGGCGGCGGGGACGAAGAAGGACCTGGCGACAGCTAGGGTGGATGAGAAGGTCCCCTGAAGCTTTGTCTTCTCGAGGGAAAAGCTCCCCGGCCCGCTCAAGCACGTCCAGATGGACCTCCGCAAGCTCATGCTCCCCCACACAGCGGTCAAACTCAAGGTCAAAATCCATCTCCTGCTGCCCGAGCCGTATCGAATTCGTGTCCGTATCGTGTAGTGCAATGTTAGTTATTCGGTAAAATTAGTAGCGGAAGATTGAGATTAGTTTGGCATTACAAATGGAACTCTACTTTGCTTATTGTCAAGACTCAATACCATAACTCAAATTTTAAGTTAACCAGACTCCAACCATTGGAGGGATGGGTGGAGGAGGAGAAGAAATTGGAGGTGTGGAACTAGGTTATGGAGCTCTGAACTTGAGGAGGATCCGGTCGATAGAGATGTAATTGGAGCAGATATATTGGATTTGGTTGTAATCATCCTCGGAGTAGTGGCCGTGGCTGCAGGATTTGGGGCTGCAGGATTTGGGGTTGACAGAAGATAAAGAAGGAGCGACCATAAATCTCCTCTACCCATGGACCATGGCGGAGAGAGAAGAATATAGGATTGCCTACTTTCTTTTTAGTCCTAGCTCCAATTTGGTAGGGTTTTGAAACTAAAATAACAACATACCAAAATGAACATTATGCTCTTGTTGAAAGTTTGAGAAATTCTGTGCTAAAGGTAACATAGGTTTGACTGCTGGACAAAAAGTTTGGATATCTATTTATGGTGCAACATATAGGAATAAGTTGATTTATGAAAAAGGCTGTTAAGGCAAAACGAGGCAACGTCGACCAAAATGCCTTAGACGGTGTCCTCAAGGCTAACCATAGGTAAGTCGAGAGTCTCGAGACAAGTTTGTGGCTTATGACGGGGTTGTTGGCACAATTTATTTTGATAAACATTAACAACATTTTCGTAGTCTAGTTTTCTCTGTATTTCAGCTAACAGATAATCTTTCAAAGCTCTCCTACAATCAGTTCTGTCCATTCAAGTCGAGTCATCAAAGACCTATGGTTGTTCCTAAACGAAGACTGAAGAAAAGACCAGCGTTCCTTAAAGACGGCTCTCAACAGATTCAAGATGTCGAGTCTGTACAAGGTCTAGGTCTCTCTGTGTAAACACCTAAGGTTGGATGACAAAACATAAAGCTCTTCTATTTTTCAGTCAAAAATCAATGTCCAAAAAATGGCATAGCGACGGTATACCGCTGTGTACCGACGGTATATCATTTCTGAGTCACAAGAATGTCCTGTGACAGACATCGGCGTACCGACGGCATATTACAGTATACCGACGGTATACCGTTTTGTTAGCCACAAAATGTTCTGTGACGAAATTCGGCATATCGACGACATACAACAGTATACCGACGGTATACCGTTTTGTGAGCCACAAAATGTTCTGTGACGAACTTCGGCATACCGACGGCATACAACAGTATACCGACGGTATACCGTTGTGTAAGCCACAAAATGTTCCGTGACAAACATCGGTATACCGACGGTGTACCGCTGCATACCGACGGTGTACCGCTTCATCTGATTTGATTTTTGAATGGACAAATAGTAGCATTAAATGCTTCCCAACGGATATAATTATTATCGTTACTGTTCCGAACGGTATGTCGGTCCATACCGACGGTATGCCGTCTGGGCTATGTTCAGGAGCATTAAATACTACCTACTCTTAGTTTTCTATATAAATGGATTCCTTCCTTCCATTGAAGGCTATCCAGTTAAGCCATAAATTTCTCAACAACCAAGAGCTCCACCATTACTACTCTACCCAAGCTTTTAATTGTCATCCAATCCAAAAGTGCTAGAGTATTCAAGAGTTGTACTTTTCGATCTTCAAGTGTTAGAAGATCAACAGTTCTTTTCCTTTTCTTTTGAAGTTGACGAGCCTTCGTAAGAAAACTCGTGTGTAAGAAGTTGGCGAGTTCTTCGGATCCAAACTCGTGTTGAAGTTGGCGAGTTCTTCGGATCCAAACTCGTGTGTACTATTTACTCAATAGTAGATTTAAGCCGGAGAGAGTTCCGGGACTGGATTGCCTCTAGGGAGGAGACCAGGATACATCGAGTGTTTGATTTTCTCACTCTCTCTTATTTTATTTCAGTGATATAGCTTACTTGTGTTTAGTTTTATTTTATTTTCCTATTCATCCC
This sequence comes from Iris pallida, assembly GCA_029216955.1. NCBI lineage: Eukaryota > Viridiplantae > Streptophyta > Magnoliopsida > Asparagales > Iridaceae > Iris > Iris pallida. Next base: position 34,718,627 of record JANAVB010003398.1, read on the forward strand.
CCCTCTAGGGTTCTACAATTGGTACTAGAGCTTTGTTATCTTGATTTAGATTTACACCTTAGAGTGATCCATGGCCACTAACCCTAGTGTCAACACATTCCACAATGAGGGACACTCCACAAATAGACCTCCTCTATTTGATGGAACCAACTATAACTATTGGAAGATTAGGATGATCATTTATCTGAAGTCTATAGATTTCGATTTATAGGATTGTGTGATAAATGGTCTCCCTACTCCTTCCGGAGTTATTGGGGATGCTGTTTCTGACACCCTTAGGGATAAACTCACTGAGAATGTCAAGAAGCTTCCTAGTCGAGACGCTAAGGCTATGAACGCTCTTTACTGTGCTTTCGATAGCAGTAAATTCAATAGAATCTCTACTTGCAAGACTTCAAATGAAATTTGGAAGTTGCTAGATGTCACTCACGAGGGAACATCATAAGTAAAAGAATCAAAGATTAGTAGATTCACACAAGAATATGAATCTTTTAAGATGAAATAAGATGAGTCTATTACTTGCATGTTTACTCGTTTCGGTGATATCATTAACCCTCTTTCTTCTCTTGGTAAGGAATATCCTGCTCATGAAAAGATCATGAAAATTCTCAGAGGATTGACTAAAGGATGGAGTCCTAAAGCAACCGCCATCATTGAAGGGAACGACTTGACAACCATGAACCTTGAGACCCTCATGGGGAAGCTTATGACTCATGAACTTGACATGAAAGATCAAGAGGAATCATCCATGCAAGAAAAGGAGAAGGAGAAGGCCAAAGAAAAGGAGAAGGCTTTGGCTCTCAAGGTTACAAAATCCTACTCAAAGGATAGCTCCGACGATAACGAGTCGGATGATGATGAAGAAATAGCTCTTACCGCAAAGCATTTCTGAAAGTTCCTCAAGTTCAACAAAGCCAACCGCTTTAGACGGGACAACAATGAAGATCCTGCTTGCTACCAATGCAGGAGAACCGGTCACATCAAGAGAGATTGTCCTATGACAAGAAAAGATTCCAGTAAGTACGGAAAGTCTAACACGCCAACACCAGCATCTGGTGTGAAAGTGATGCTAGCGATTCAGACAACGACAAAGCATGCAAACACAATGCAATTGTTTGCCTCATGGCAACCGATGAGGTACTCGATGATCTCTTTTTGAATACTCTCACTTATGATGACTTGGAAAATGCTATTCTTGAACTACACGAGGAATACAAAGGTGTTAGAAATAAGTACAAGAAATCTCTAAAAGAGGTTGATGCACTCAAACTTGAAGCAGAAAGACTCTCCAACATCATTATTGATGTAAAAGGGAAATCTCCTGCCTCCGACACGGATGAGATAGAATCTTTGCGACTCAAGTTACAAGAATCTCAAGTTATCATTGAGAAAAAGGATGATGAGATTCAATCCCTCAGAAGGGCTTATGATTTTGCTATGCATAAAGTTCAAGTTGCAAATATAAGAGAATATGATACTTCTACTAAGTATAATGATCTTCTTGTGCAGGGTAAGAAACTAGTTGATAAGAATACTACTCGCACACATGCTCCAAGACACGCCTACACTCATCACAATACTAGTCATAATTCTTACATGAACAAGAACACCACACACAGGTCCTATCCTAACACAAGGAAAGGACTCTTGGTTAAGAAGAACACCTCACATCATGCCTTCTATTATCATCATCATAATACTCATGATAGAACTCCTTGCACTAAAGCTTCACATGTTCATAACACTCACACATTTTCTTCTAAATCTTCCATGATGTGCAACTATTGTGGCTTACTTGGACATACTTCTAATTATTGTCTAACAAGGAAACAAGTTGATATAAAAGTTTATAAATGGGTTCCTAAGACTAACAATCAAGTACCCAAACAATCATGGATACCAAAATGTTCATCTTCAACTTATGTTGTGGGTGAAGAATCCTTCTCATGCTAGAAGCAAGTGGATCCTCGATAGCGGTTGCTCACGGCACATGACCGGTGATGCTTCACTTTTTCCAATGCTATCGATGAAGAAAGAAGGACATGTATCCTTTGGTAACAATCTAAAAGGCCACATCATAGGAAATGGTAATATCGGCTCCCCTCATTATCCTTGTATTAAGAATGTTTGTCTTGTTACAAATTTCAAACACAATATTCTCGGTATCAGTCATCTTACGGATAATGGTTATGATATTAAGTTTGTTAAACTCGAATGTTTCATTACCGATAGCTCTAGTGGATCTACAGTGTATGAAGGCATTAGAGAAAACAATATCTATGTTCTTTATCTTGTTGAAGGTACTAACAATGACAGGTGCTTAGTCGCAAAGAACGATAAAAGTTGGCTTTGGTACATGAGGCTCGGACACGCCAACATGGATACCATCTCCCGTCTTGCAACCAAGAAGCTTGTACGAGGACTTCCAAGTATCTCCTTCAAAAATGATATGGTATGTGAAGAATGTGAGAAAAGTAAGTTGACCAAGTCATCCTTCAAATCCATCAACTCTGTGAGTACCACTAGACCACTTCAACTTGTTCATATGGATTTATTTGGTCCTAGTAGAGTAGCTAGTCTTGGAGGCAAACTTTATGCTTTTGTTTTGGTTGATGATTTTTCGAGATTTACTTGGGTTATTTTTCTTGCTAGTAAAAGTGATACTTTTCGTGAATTTGTTGCATTTTGTAAACGTGTTCAAAATGAGAAAGGCATTTCCATTAACAAGATTAGAAGTGATCATGGAGGAGAATTTGACAATGCCGATTTTAAAAGATTTTGTGAAAAGAATGGTTTTGGTCATGATTTTGCTTGCCCATGAACTCCTCAACAAAATGGTGTTGTGGAAAGAAAGAATAGAACCCTTGGCGATATGGCCCGGGTTATGTTAACCAATATAAGCTCCCCCAATACTTTTGGGCGGAAGCCGTAAATACGACATGTCATGTTATAAATAGGGTCTTGATTAGACCTATTTCTAAAAAGACTCCTTATGAGCTTTGGTTTGACAAAATTTTCTCTATTGAGTATTTTAAAGTTTTCAGATGCAAATATTTTATTTTGAATACCAAGGACAACCTAGGCAAGTTTGAAGAAAAAACTTATGAAGGTATTTTCCTTGGGTACTCAATACATAGTAAAGGTTTTCGTGTCTTTAATAAAAGAAGTCTCGTTGTCGAAGAGTCAATTAATGTCTCTTTTGATGAGCTTAACTCTTCTACATCCTCCTCATCCGATGATATTGATGACATCTCTTTTGGTTTGGAGAACTCTTCTATTGGAGATCCTCATCCTTCTTCATCTAACAATGAAATTGTGACCCCTCCAACAAAAGATTCTCCACCATTCGAGCCTCCTCAAGAGGATCTCCCAAAGGAATGAAGATTTGTCCCTAATCATCCTAAGGAGCTTATCATTGGTGATCCTTTATCCCGTGTCAGTACTAGATCCTCCACTCGTGATCTTTGTGCAAACGTGGCTTTTATTTATCAAATAGAGCCTAAAAATATTAACGATGCTTTTCATGATGAATTTTGGATGATAGCGATGCAAGAAGAGCTAAATCAATTTGAGCGAAACAAGATTTGAGAACTTGTCCCTAAACCTAATAACCACCCTATTATTGGAACTAAATGGGTGTTTCGTAATAAACTTAATGAAGATGGGTTAGTGACTCGTAACAAAGTCCGATTGGTTGCTCAAGGCTATAACCAAGAGGAAGGCATTGACTACGATGAAACCTATGCTCCGGTTGCTCGTCTTGAATCCATTCGCATGCTATGTGCTTTTGCTTGCTTTAATGACTTCAAACTTTTTCAAATGGATGTTAAAAGTGCTTTTCTAAATGTCATTATTGAAGAGGAAGTTTATGTTAAGCAACCTCCTGGCTATGAAGATTTTCAATTTCCTCATCACGTCTTCAAACTACACAAAGCCCTTTATGGCCTCAAACAAGCTCCTCGTGCTTGGTATGAGCGCCTTAGTTCCTTCCTTATATCTCATAATTTCTCTAAGGACAAAGTCGACACCACACTTTTTATCAAATCCCTTAATGGCACTCTCTTATTAGTATAAATTTATGTCGATAACATTATCTTTGGTTCCACTAACAATGCACTCTGTGTAGAATTTGCTAAAGTAATGCAGGATGAATTTAAAATGAGCATGATGGAAGAACTATCACTCTTTTTGGGCTTGCAAATCAAACAAGGACCCAAAGGAACCTTCATCAATCAAGCCAAATATACAAAGGATCTCCTCAAAGGCTTCGAACTGGACTCATCCAAATCAATGAGGACTCCTATGGCAACAACGACGAAACTTGATAATGATGAAGATGGTACTTCGGTCGACATTCGTAAGTATCGAGGTATGATCGGTAGCTTACTCTATCTAACTGCTAGCCGACCTGATATCATGTTTAGTGTGTGTCTTTGTGCACGATACCAAGCAAATCCAAAGGAATCACACTTATGTGCTGTAAAGCGTATTTTTTGATATCTCAAAGGCACCATTAATATGGGACTTTGGTATCCGAAATCTTTATCCTTTGTGCTTCACGGCTTCTCGGATGCAGATTTTGTCGGATGCAAAATTGACCGAAAAAGCACTAGCGGCACATGTCAATTCTTTGGAAAATCCTTGGTATCGTGGTTTAGTAAGAAACAAAACTCTGTTGCTCTTTCAACCACTGAGGCCGAGTATATAGCGGCCGGATGCTGTTGTGCACAAATTCTTTGGATGTCACAAACACTTGTAGACTATGGCATTTCTTCTACTTGCACTTCAATTAAATGTGATAATATTAGCTCGATAAATCTCACGAAAAATCCGATTTGTCAATCCCGCACGAAGCGCATTGAGATTAGACACCATTTTCTTCGTGACCATCAATAAAAGGGGGATATTCGTCTTGATTTTATTGACACTACTTATCAATTGGCCGACATTTTCACCAAACCACTCCCGGAGGATCGTTTTGTCTTTCTCTGCCAAAAATTAGGCATCATTCATCTTGACTCTTAGCTCCCCTCAAACGGCACACCGCCGGCATACGGCGGCACACCGACCGTTTTATGTTCAGAACTATCTTCTGTACACAAAATCGGTATACCGTCGGCATACGCCGGTATGCCGACGGCATGCCGTTTGACGCAGACGCAGCCAGTCAACTCTGCCTCGGGTCCCACCAAATCTTCCACCTTTCTCTTTCAAACCTATCTTATTAACTACCATCCTATCACATCCTATCTCTCATTAGTTCCCATCCCATCCCATCCCTTCCACTCCCTTCATTAATTATATCCATCATCACTATTTTCAAAACTCCTCTCATTCATTACTCCACCAATTCATTTCTATTTTCAAAACTCCCCAAACTCCTTTACATTCCTTTCTTCTTTTAAAAACCCAAACTTCTTCTTCTTCCTCCTCTTCATTCTTCATCACTTCTCCCTCATCCTTCTACCATAAGCCCTAATGGCCACTCACAAACGTCCTCGCTCCTCCATAGTTTCGAACCCATTCACTCCGGTGCCCCTTGCAAATGACGCCTATGAGCCAAAAATTTTCACCTCATCCCTAGCTGCCGATGCCTGGTTCTACCATTTTGCCAACCACTCCGTCTTCAAAGGCAGGCCATCAACTGGAATGTTTTCGCCGGCCATCTCTCACTCTTTCAGACGACCGGCCTCTCATCTCTTTTGCGCCGACAAGTGCCCGTCTACCCGGCAACGGTACGCCTGTTCTACTTTAATCTCATTTTCGATCTCTAAAACAATTCCATCGAGACCATGGTCAATGATTGCCACTTTCGCCTCACAGCTCGCGATATTGCAGAGATTCTCGAAATCCTAAATCGAGGAGATGCTCTATCGACCTTGGCCGGTCTCTATCCGTCTGTCGAAGTCTCCTTTGAAAAGTTCTGCGGTATCATCTGCAAGGGACCCAATCCTCCGGCCATTCCGGCCCTCTCCAAGCAGTTGGAGCCCTTTTACTACGAGCTCCATCGGATCATCTGCCACACTCTTTACCCTAAGGCCGGCAACTACGATGCGATCACCAATTATGCACTCGTCTGCATGTATTACCTGTACTCCAAGAAGACTTGGTCGTTTTCCAAGACTCTTCTCAATGCGCTCTTCTCTGTCATGCCAGCGGGGAAGCAATCCCTCAATTATGGCGCTTTCATCACCCTTATCCTTGAGGCGAAGAACGTGGATCTCTCACTCTGCCAGTCGGACGACGTTCCCTCATTTCTTGCTATTTCCCGCTCTGCCCCTGGTGCATCAGCGTCTCGTACGTCTTCCTCCCATGAACCACCAGCCGCTTCTCCTGCTGTGCCATCTTCTGCGCCTCCTCTATCCGACCGTTTCATGCTGCTGACCCAGCCTGCACCGTTGTGAGACGGCGGCAGTAAGCTGTATCAAGCAGTAAAACACAACATGTAAATATCTAACAGAAATAAAAATATTTTTATTAAACTGAAACTGGTCTGAAATGGAAATAAGACAACAACACAATTCATTTATTACAATTGTTCAAAAACAAAGAAAGAAAAAAGAAACTATGCCAACATCTATGGTTCTGGTGTTCCTGGTTCAGCCAAATCTGCGGGACCCAAGTCAGGCTCGTAGAAAGAACAGTAAGCTAGCTCATCCCTATCGCAATCACCTAAAAATGTTGGGTCTCCAGTCAGGAGTGAACAAGAAACATATTTCTTCCACATCTAGCATTTCTAAATTAACAATAAATGAAAATGCGAGACAGTTTAAGAAATTTTATATGTTTTTGTAAATAATAGTAAAAGACAACAAGCAATATGGTCTCAATGTCAAATATGATGCAATGCTATGCTAGTGTTTTGACTATATAACAGGGCCTCTGACCGGCTGGGATAGAGGCAATATGTATACTAACGTTTCGGCCGAAACAAATAGCATACGGTACGGCTCAACCCGCTGTGTGGTAGAGGTTAGCGCGAGAGAGACAAGCAAGAATTTTGGCTTTGGTCACAGACGTTATACTACTCCCCCAAGCAATTCCCGAGTCAATGAGTCAGTAAGTCAATATAGCAATCCAACAATCCGTCAATCGATTTGGAGTCCGAGAGGGATCCACGGGGAATCAGTGTCACTATACTATATGAAATCAACTGATGCATACATTTAATTATTAAAGTAAAAACACAGACATGGAATAGATATGAAACTTGCCTCAGACGGTTCCTCGGCGTGGGTAGCAACAAGTAGATAACTGCTAAAGTCTTAGGGATCAGAACCTACAAGATCGTAGTCCCAGATTTTAGTAACTAGGACTACACTTTAATTCTAAGGAACAACACTATGGGCCGAGTCTGGCAGGTTGGGGAACCTAAATAAAAAATAATTGTATATTTTTTTAAGGATAGATTTTATTACAAAATAATAATTGACAAAATAGTCGTTTTTGAATAAAATATATGTTTTTTTTGAAATAATAAATATTAAGAAAATAACTTCTTAATAGTATTTTTAGAGATTAATATTTTATGGAATTTAGATTTTCTAAACTAATATTTTTTTCTAATTAGAAATTATTTACCGATCAAATATTAGTAAAACAATTTTTCTTAGAAAATACATTTTTAACCATTTATACTATTATTACAGCAACTCTAATACAAACACAAATAATAATCTCTCAATATTTACTGCTTAATCTATAATTTCTATGATAACCATTATACTAACACATTTCTACACAATGAACCAAAATTATTACTACAGAGCTAAACTATTCCAATTGGCCAGGACATAAAATGGGTTCTGTGAAAATGACAGAAGGTATTAGGGACATGAATTTACCAACAGTTTGCACGAAGGAGCACCGAGGGGAGGTCTCGGACTCGGAACGAAGCGTCAGGACGCCTAAAGGAAGCCAAACACGAACACGTGCACGCACGGCACGCGGGGGCTGATACGCGCGGGAGGGCGCACGCGGGCTGGGGCCGGTTGGTCGGGTGTACGGGCAGGGGCCGCGCTGTCTGGCTGACCCGGGCGAGGCCGCGCCTGGGCGGGGCCGACGCAGGCGGCAGGTCGCGGTACGGGTGGCCGGCGCTGTCGCGGGAGCGACGCGGGGACGGGCTCGTAAGGTGGGGGAGAGGGGTCTGGATTCGGAGAGGGCGGCGAGGGGGGTTCGGTGGCAGTCTCGGATCGGAAACCGGTGGAGTAAAGTGGAAGATAGGGGAATTTTGGTGGAAGTGGAGGGTGTGAGTTTCTGTGAATTTGGGGAGATGGGTTTCTGTGAGTGTTACATAGAGAAGAGGAAGAGAAGGGGGAAACGTGGGCACGCATGGAGCGGATCTGAGAGAGAATCGGGTGAGTGGGAGAATGGGTAAGAAAGGAGTTTGGATTTTTGGTCTCAAGTCATTGGGCTCCAAAGAGAGAACTAACAAAAAAAATAATAAAAGAAAAGAAGCCCAAGACAACTCAATTAATTAATAACACAAATAAAATTATCATATACAAATTACGGACTTCACAACCTTCCCTCCTTAGAAAATTTCGTCCTAGAAATTCAACCGATAATGAAAGAGAGGGTTAGGACATACCTAGAAAAGATGATGATACTTCTCCCTCATCTCGTCCTCTCGCTCCCAGGTAGCCTCGTTTGGAGAGTAGTAACGCCAAGCTATCTTGACTAGTGGAATTACTGCACGCCTCAGTCTCTTCTCCATGCAGTCGATGATCTCCACTGGTTGCTCTGGCACGGTGAGGCTAGGTCCAACCTCCAATTCTGAATGATCAACAACGTGGCTCAGGTCCGGTACGTAACATCTCAGCTGCGATACGTGGAAGACGTTGTGCACGCCTTCGAGACTGGAAGGTAGATCCACTTTGTATGCGACCTTTCCGATTCTGCTCAATACCTCAAATGGACCGATGTAGCGGGGACTCAGCTTCCCAGCTTGGCCGAATCTGATTGTTCTCCTGGTAGGTGATATTTTGACAAATACCTGATCTCCGGCCTTAAATTCCAAGGTTCGACGCCTGCTGTCCGTCCAATATTTCTGACGGTCCTGTGCAATCCTTAGTGTCTCTCTAATCATCTTCATCTTCTCGGCTGCATCTGTAACCATCTCTGGTTCCAACAAGACTCGATCTCCAACATCGTCTCATGCTAGTGGAGTGTGGCAACGTCGACCATATAAAGCCTCAAAAGGTATCATCTGAATGCTGGTCTGGTAGCTATTGTTGTAGGAGAACTCTACTAGGTGTAGGTGATCTTCCCAAGATCCACCAAACTGCAGGACGCATGATCTCAACATGTCCTCAAGCGTCTGAATAGTCCGTTCGGGCTGGCCGTCGGTCTGTGGGTGGTACGTCGTGCTAAACTTCAGCTGCATGCTCAAGCTCTCCTCCAGGCTCTTCCAGTAATGTGAGGTGAAACGGGTATCCCTGTCGGATACGATACTGACTGGAACTCCATGAAGCCGATATATATTTCGCATATAAAGAGCTGCGAGCCTCTCGGTTGATAAACCAACCTTGATAGGAATGAAATGGGCAGACTTAGTCAGTCTGTCCACTATTACCCATATAGCATCATTCCCTCCTTGGGATCTGGATAATCCTGTTACAAATTCTGAAGATATAAAACTGTACGAAGCTCCAGAATCAAATAGGCATAAAGCTGGGTGTGAGTGTAATAAAATAGAACATGCGATGCCATTTGTAACGGAATTACCTAGATCCCAAGGAGGGAAGGATGCTATATGGGTAATAGTCGACATACTGACTAAGTCTGCCAATTTCATTCCTTTCAAGGTTGGTTTATCCACCGAGAGGCTCGCAGCTCTTTATATGCGGAATATATACCGGCTTCATAGAGTTCCAGTCAGCATCGTATCCGACAGGGATACCCGTTTCACCTCACATTACTGGAAGAGCCTGCAGGAGAGCTTGGGCACGCAGCTGAAGTTTAGCACGGCGTACCACCCGCAGACGGACGGCCAGTCCGAACGGACTATTCAGACGCTTGAGGACATGTTGAGATCATGCGTCCTGCAGTTTGGTGGATCTTGGGAAGATCACCTACACCTGGTAGAGTTCTCCTACAATAATAGCTACCAGGCCAGCATTCAGATGACACCTTTTGAGGCTTTATATGTGTTTGCCATGAAATATAAAAGAGCAGAACAATTATCGGAGGACTGGACTTTTACTTCACGTTACAAACTCGCTTGTACAAAGAAAGCCTAGGGACGAAAGCCTAGGTACAGCAGTCTAAGTACAATTGTTTATTTTAGATTCTGGGGGGTGACGATAGAGGCTCGGGAAGACGATAGAGGCCCTGCCTTACTCCTTGGACGATCGGTATACAGCCTTGGCTCCAGAAGATTGCTTGGCGTTGAAGAAATGCTCTCCTTTCTTTCTCTGCTCCAAGTCTTCTAATGCTCTCTGATCTCCAAAAGGGGGTCCTTCTGGTTGTGCTCTCTCTGTTGTATATTTTTTTTATCAGGGAATCTCCCTCTATTGCAAGGGAATGGCACCTCGCTATTTATAGGAATGGGGTATGATCATTAGGGTTAATGATTGCTTCCTTGAGATGGCGGCGGCCTGTGGATTGGTCAATCTAGGCCATTAATTTTGAGTGTGATGAATCTGGGCCATTAAGTATAGATTATACCAAATCTCATCAGTAATTAATGCTGATTGGAATAAATCTTCCTGATGATGATCTGCTGATGTCTGCGAATAAATTTGATTCATTCTCCTGCCACGTGTCCCAGATTATTGGGATTTGACCCAACCTCTGATTGCAATAAATCTGGGAAATTGATCGGCCTAGGACACGTGTCCTAGGAGCCACTGGGGGAGATCTGAACCGCATGAAGATTGAGCCGCATAAAGTTTGGGCCGCATAAGGTTTGGGCCACGTGTCAGGACTGCTTGGGCAGTGGTCCTCCCCCTCGGACTTTTGAACCACATGGAGATGATCATTGCGAGCCGCATAGGGATGCATCTGCCTGAGCCGCATGGAAATGGTCCTCTTGAGCCGCATGGGGAAGGCCTCCGCTTGAGCCGCATGAGACTGTTTTGGCCTGAGCCGTATAGGACGGCTTTATTCTGAACCACATGAGAAGTCCTCGCTCGAGCCGCATACGAACGCCCACGTGGCAAGGCCACGTGGCATTTTTATGGATCTCGGGGGATTGTGTCAGAGATCTCTTTCTCTTTCCTAGGGTCTGTCATTATGACAGAGTCATAATTGTGTCAGGGCTGTCACTTTTTCAGAGTTGTCAGTCGTCAGAGTAATTAATGCAGCATAGGGCGGAGGGGAGCACTGTTATGCCACGTGTCTTCTGAGCTGTATGGAACTTCTCGGGCCGCATAGTCTCTTATGCCGCATGACTCTCTAAGCCGCATGGGCTATCTGAGCCGCATGAGATTCTCTGGCCGCATAGATCATTTTCCATGCTTCTACAAGACCCCCTTCAAAGTTTTCAATTTGCAAAATTGAAATACTTTGAACAAGAAGCATGGCTATGTACTCTTCTAGCCGCATATGCTATGCTGGCCGCATGGATATCTCGGCCGCATAAATGTTTCAGCCGCAGGGGTGTGTCAGCCGCATAGCTCTTTTCCACGTGTGCGGGCCTTTAATTGCCTCGAATTTGTTGACGCCGTCTTTAGGAGGGAATCCCAAGGGTTGGCTTATTAAATCTTTTTAGATTTTATGCTCTGGGTGGATCTTGGGGATGAAATCCGAGGAGTCGATTGCGTCTTCTACGAGGCGATTACTAATCCACGTGTCTTCCCCCTTTCTCCTTCCTATAAATAAGAGAGGTTTGAGAGAGAGAGAACTTCTTTATTTTCTCTCTCACTTCAAATCTTTCCCGTCCCGATCTCCATCTTCCTCTTCGATTTTAGCAAATGGCTCCCAAGAAGACTGTTGCAGTGAAGAAGGCAGCGTCTTCGTCGAAGGGCAAGACTGCTTCTACTTCGACCGCGGCCGTTCCTCCACCGGTCGTCGTCCCCAATGTTCATCCTGATGTTCACCCTTCCATTATTGGTAAGGAGATTGTATGAGTTGAAGAACCCTAACTGCTATGGCTACGTCGCATACTTCGTGCACGAGCCCTTACGAGTCGCATGTTCATCCTATGGCTGAGCTACGAGTCGCATAGGAATAATCATTGGGTCCACATATGTGCTTTACTGACGAAGCCGCATAAGCGACGCCGAGCCGCATGGACTTTCACTGAACCGAGCCGCATAAGTGGTCTTCTGAGTTAGAGCCGCATGAGGCTTCGTTGAGTTAGAGCCGCATGAGGCTTCATTAAGTTAGGGCCGCATGGGTGCTCTTTGTTTTCCATGAATAAATTCCTTTATTTATTGTGTTTCTGGAAAAATTACAACTGTGGGAATTTGATCTAGAAGACGATCACTTTATCCCTTGGACTATGCGAAGAAGAAAAGCTCTCAAAATTTTGACAGTAGATAACTATGTATCCGTACAACGAATGAGAAAAAGAACTCTATTTATAGAGTCAAAAATAATAACTGAAAAGATAACTGTCTTCACAGCCTGTGCTTAGTTGAAAATCATGCAGGATTTAACATACGCAAGGTTGTGAGCAGTTACTGGACGTGGCCTGTAACTGTTGGACACATGGAAATCATGCATGAGTCGTGTGCAAGTTACAGGACACGCAGGCGAGAGATCAGTGGCATGGCTGCCACGTACTCTAATTTGATGAAATCCATGCAGACTTGTTGAAGACGAAATCCACGCAGACTCGGGGTAGAAAGCTTCAAAATCCACGCAAACTTGGGGCAAGAAGCTTCAGAATCCACGCAGACTTGGTGAAGACGAAATCCACGCAGACTCGGGGTAGAAAGCTTCAAAATCCACGCAAACTTGGGGCAAGAAGCTTCAGAATCTACGCAGACTTGTTGATGAAGAAAACTTCAGAATCCACGCAGACTTGAGATAGAACTGCCAGCTGTCTTGATTCAGCGTGCCTCGACTGACACAAAATCTCTGGTAGTGATTGCTTTTGTCAGTCACATTAAATGACAAGAAGCTCTTTTGGTACGCCAACTTGACGAAGGTTGAGTCTTGCTGAAGAAGATTTCGAAAATCACGCAATAGACGACTGTGATCTCTCGAATTTTGTGCATACGTGGCATACGAAGAGACAATCTTCGACTGTTGTGCTGTCAGTCATAATTACTCTCTGACAAATGATAAGCTGTCTTCCCAGCTTGATTTGTAAATATTGTCTGGATCAACTGAGCATGACTTTTGACTCTGTCCTGATCAACTCAGCGTGACTGTCATTTTTAAAGGCCTACAAGACCCCCTTCAAAGTTTTCGAAAAATTGAAAAGACTTCAAAATTTTCGAAATACTTTGAAAATAAGATGATAAAATGAAATCAGTCACGCTGAGATGACTTCAAATTTTTCGGAAGTCGGAAAGACTTCGAAGTTCTTTGAGAATATCCAAATGAACTTATTAAATGTCATGATGACTCTTCATTTTCCGAGACTGATTACATCCAGTTTATGGTGGAATATGAACCATCGGCGAGCTCTGTTATGTAAACAGGGAGAGGATTCATTTAATCTTCATCTTATGTCAACATGACACCAAAAGAGAAAGCTGAGAAAGAAGCACGCAAGTTGGGCTTTTGTTCCCATGGTGACCCCACTTTTGGGGGTGAAGAGCCAGAGCCCCTTGTCTTCGAACTCAAAGATGATCCCTTACAACTAGCCAAGAATTTCTTGAGCTATTTTGGCTTAGATGGCTCGTTCTCTTCTGATGGGCGCAGCCTCATAGAGCAGCGTGAAATGTTGAAGGTTCTGTTACACCGCATGGGGGTCAAAAGCGTAGAAGAACTAGGCATTAAGCTCAGTCGCTCTGGAAAATAGAGCGTGTCTTTTGTGCTTTTGTTGCACTCTTTTTGTTTTGTCTTTTGTAAGGCCATCAGTGCCTGTCTTGAAGAATGAAGTACAACTTCTGTGTTTAATCTGCGTGCATTAATGAAGAATATTAATTAGCACCCTTTGACTATTTCCAATGTTGCTCTGTCTTCCAAAGCACACGTAACACTCATTCCACGGTTTACGAGCGCTATTTATGCGGATCTTTTCCAAGAATAGACTTGTACTTTGTCCTTTAAATAGATAGAAGAGTTCACAGATACTCATCTCCCATTCCTCTTCTTCTTCTCTGAGAATGAAATTTTTGGGAGATTTCACTCTCAAACAGGAAAGCAATGTTTTCTAATGTTCGACTTCTGCGCACTGTATCAAATATGAGTTTGCCAATCCTTAGCACCAAACTTGAAGGTAAGTCAGTGTAATATGTGTACTATTTTTGCTGTTGAAGATAGGCTTTCTGTTTCTTGTTTCTGATTTGAACAATACACGCCTGTCTCTGTTTGATAAATGCACGCTGAATGATTTCTGTTGATCTAATCTTTTTCTTCTTAATACTTTCTGCAGAAACTTGGCTGAAAATTTTCTTCAGAACTGGCATTGGGGATGTGGATGCTGTGGAGAATATCCTGCTGACATCTACATCAGGGAGCTCATACGCTTTTGACGCATAAATTAGACAACTCAGAACTCTTCGTGGGATAGAAGGGTCTTCCTCAGATGGTAGGAAGAGCCTTTATACACGAGAGTTGGATGGTGGAGTCAACTCTACCCCGAGAAATCGGGTAGTAGAGTTCCTTTCACGAGAGAACTAGGAATTGTATCCCAAGGTTTGGATATATTCCTGTCTTCCTTGAGAGGTTACCCCCAATCCACCAGTTGTATTGACAGCACCACGACTTCGGGCTGCCATACTCTGTGGTTCTCCTCTCGTCTGAGAGAGAAGACCAGAGTTTGATTCCTGCTGATCTGGTCGTGACTGGGACCCAGACAGTCAGGAACTGCCACCAACAACGAACCTGACGGAGAAGGTCCGACGGAGAAGATCCAAAGAAGAAGATAGATCTCTATTAGGTTATTGTTGTGGTGTAGAATGAAAATCCAAGATTTGTAATAGATTTCCATTATGATTTGTAAGAAAGTCTAAGAAAATGTAATAGACTTTTTGTGGTGAAATGAGAATGGAAATGATAATTCTTCTATGCTCAAAGATTTGTATTTGTGGATGAATTGTGGACATGATAGATAATGAAATCTTCTTTTCTGTTTTAGAGTATATGATATTATCAGAGGTATTATGGACGTGATAATATGTAGGAACTCAAAAGAAAATAGATTGATTTCTATGCAGAGGTCAAAAATGACAAATGAGCAAGTAGATTCGGAATTGATTCAGAGGTTATGAAAACATGATCAATAACGAATCCCCACTTTAATAAATTGATAGAAGATCATGAACGGACGAATAAATGAACGGATGAATCGTCGGATGAACGCAATTAATGGATGGATGAACCGTCGGATGAACGTGACGTTTTATTATTTGTAGAACTTCTGCCTATAAATATAGCAGAAATTTGACAAGAACGAACACTTCTTCTTTCAAACATAAAAATGTCGTCTGAAGAAGCATTCAAGAAAACTGGAATTGCCTCAAAAGTTCAGAAAGGCACTGAAGAACACCCTGCTGATCCAGTTCAATCGAAGAAGACGGAAGCAGGCGAAGGTTCGTCTGCACCCAAGCCACCAAGGGATATTCTGGATTTCCAGCTCGAACCAGGAAAGACTGAAGAAGAAGAAGCCATGAGGATGGCCGTTTGCAAGTTCCTCGTGGGTTCTAGCAAGGAGGTTCTCGACTCTTTTGCTGATCACGTCTTCGAGAAGGACGGCAGTGGCCCACATCCAAATGTAGAAAAGGATGATAGTGATCTTCTTTAATATCATGTATCATCATTCTTGATAAAATAAAATAAAAATTTTATTTCTAAACATGAAACTGTCTGATGATTACAAGCATTTACATTTATACATAGTACTTTTTAAGGAATTTGCCATTAATAGGCATCAAAACTTTTCGACCATCCAATTCTGAGAGTTGATAAGCTCTATTTGAGAAAACTTTGCTCACAATATAGGGTCCTTCCCACTTTGCGTCAAATTTGCCCTTACTCATATGAGTCATAGTCATAGGACGTCTGACAGTTAGAACAAGTTCTCCTTTTTGATACGCCCGAATTCTGACTTTCTTATTAAAAGCTCTTGAAATTCTAGCTTGATAGAATTCAATATTCTGTTGAGCAGATAATCGCTTTTCATCCAGAGCTTCTAATTCTTGAAGTCGAAGACGATCATTATTTTCTGCAGTGAGCTCATTAGCGATTGCTATCCTTAAAGAAGGAATTTGAATCTCTAATGGAAGAACAGCTTCGCAACCATACACCAGAGAGAAGGGTGTACATTTAGTAGCATTACGAACTGTAGTGCGATAAGCCCACAAACATTCACCGAGCTTCTCACTCCAATTACGTTTGTTAGTAGAGACAAACTTCTTTAGGAGTTTGATGATGGTCTTGTTGAAAGCTTCTGCTAATCCGTTAGCTGCCGGATTATATGCGGTAGAAGCCACATTGTTGATCCGGTGATCGTCACATAATCGAGTAAACTTCTGACTGACGAACTGTGGTCCGTTATCATGAATAATGCGTCGAGAAACACCAAATCTGTAGATGACGTGGTGCTTAATAAAGCAAATGACATTGGATGTCTTAACTTCAGATAAAGGAATGGCTTCAGCCCATTTGGAGAAGTAATCGGTTATTGCAAGAATAAACCGATGACCCTTGGATGACGGCGGATTGATCGGACCAATAATGTCCATGCCCCAAGCTTCGAAGGGCCATGATGCTGCCGTCGGATGTAGAAATTCTGAAGGTTGATGAATAAAATCCACATGGATTTGACAAGCTTTACACTTTTTTGCATATTCGATGGCATCTGATACCATAGTAGGCCAATAATAACCCATACGTCGAATACGGTCTTGAAGTTTTGGTCCAGGCTGATGTGCTCCACAAATTCTATCATGTGCTTCACGAATAATTTGTTGAGCATCGTCACCGACAACACATCGGAGAAGTAAACCATCATAGGCTCGACGATATAAGGTCTTTGTTGTATGATTATAATAGAATCGGAATGATCGTCGTCTGATAGATGCTGCTTCACTCGGATCATCCGGAAGAATATCATACAATACAAAATCTAAGAAAGGAAGTCTCCAATCCGTATCCGTATTTTGATTCTCGGCCGAATGACTGAAGATGAATTCCATGCTGGAATCAGATGAAGATGATGAAGATTTACGACTAAATCCAAATCCTCTTGTTGTGTTGACGTCATGAGATGTTGATTCTTCAGTGTCAACTGGAAGTCCTAGGGTCAGGTTATTTTCAAGATGAAATAATTCTCGATTGCGAACAAGAATCATTTGTTGTCGTCTAATTGGGATAGCCAATACCGCTGCAAGATTAGCTAGAGCATCAGCTTCTGTGTTACATGCTCGTCTAACATGTTCAATGAAGAATTCTTCAAACGAAGAAGCCATAATTATAGCTGATCTATGATAAGGAACCAGATCTTGATGGCGGACTTTATAAGTACCCTTTATCTGATTGACAATGAGTTTAGAGTCTCCGTACGCCTCCAAATGTTGAATATTTAGATGTTTAGCGAGTTGAAGACCAATGAGTAATGCATTGTACTCAGCTACATTTTTTGAACACGGCTGATCGAGAGAATAAGATCTTTGGATAGCAAGACCTTCTGGCGATACAAGAACGATTCCAACTCCAGCGACAATATCACCATTAGGACCTATCCTTGAAGCTCCATCAAAGAATAGACGCCAAGTAGGATCTTCTTCAGCAATTTGGTTTGAATCTAGGACTTCATCTGGAATTTCGTCATAGAGTTTTGAATCTTCTGGAATTGAATGAGCAGCCAGAAAATCAGCTAAAGCTTGTCCTTTGACTGACTTCTGAGGAATATAATGCATGTCATACTGAGCAAGTAGGATTCCCCAGTTAGCTAATCGAGAATTCAAAACACTGGGTTTCTTCATCATGATCCGTATAGGATTGATCCTGGAGATGACATGAATAGTCTGGCCAATGATATAATGTCGTGTCTTTTGAACAGCGAACATCAAGGCTAGACATTCTTTTTCGACCGGTGAATATCGAGGTTCAGCTCCGGTCATAGTACGACTGAGATAGTAGATGGCTTGTTCATGACCATTTTGATTCTTTTAAGCGAGTAATGCACCCAATGAATGACTCATTGCTCGAGTATATAGAAGAAATGGAATTCCTGAAACGGGAGGTACCAATACTGGAGGGCTCATCAGATATTATTTTATATCATCGAATGCTTTCTTACATTCATCATTCCAGGCAAAAGAAATACCTTTCTTCATAAGTTTGTTGAATGGTCTGCAGCGTCCTGATAAATTAGAGATGAATCTTCTGATATAAGCGATCCTTCCTTGAAATCCTCGTAGCTCTTTTAAGGTGCGTGGAGGACGCATCTCTTGGATGGCTTTGATCTTCTCGGGATCCACGTGTATACCTTTAGAGGTAATGACGAAGCCGAGAAATTTACCACTAGAGACGCCTAAGAAGGACTTAGTAGGGTTCATCTTTAATTGATGCTTACGCATTAGATCAAATATAGTCTTCAAATCTTGGATATGATCCTCCTTTTGTCGACTTTTGACTGCAATATCATCAACATAGCATTCGACTATTTTCTACAAATGTTCACGGAATATAGTGCTCATAGCTCGTTGATAAGTTGCTCCTGTATTCTTGAGACCGAATGGCATAACTGTATAACAGTATGTACCGATCGGCGTTCTGAAAGAAGTGTGCTTCTCGTTATCTGAAAATATTTTAATCTGATTGTATCCAGAATACCCGTCCATGAATGACATCCGCTCAAATCCACAGGTATTATCAATCATGACATCAGTGATTGGTAGAGAGAATTCGTCTTTAGGGCATGCCGCATTGAGATCGCGGAAGTCTATGCATACTCTGACCTTGCCAGTCTTTTTAAGGACAGGAACTATGTTAGCTACCCATTCGGGATGTTGTTCCTCTCTAATAAACTCGGAGGTTATGAGTTTATTGACTTCAACTTCAATTGCATCCATAATATCTAGACGAAATCGTCGCTGTTGTTGTTTGACCGGTTTAGCATTCGGCAAGATATTGAGCTTGTGAGTTGCAATTTGTGGATCAAGTCCTGGCATATCTTCATAACTCCAAGCGAAGACGTCGATGTAGTCACGAATGAGTTTGATCATGTCTTGCTTATCAGGTTCAGAAAGACTTTCACTAATGAATATTGGTTTGGGAGATCCCTCTTCACCAACATCTATTTGAACAAGTTTGTCTTCAGTCGGAGGTTCTTTTTGCTCGAAACGGAACTCCCATTGATTATCTAATCTTTGGGCCCATTGTTCCGATTCAGGTGAGATTTCAAACTCTTCTTCGTCTTTATCACTTTCTTCAGAATGGTCAATGGAAACCATATTGGAAGACAGAATGTTGCAGTAGAAGTCCCCGATACTTGTATCGGAATCCCAAGAAGTGGTACTAGAAGAATCAGATCTCTTATCTTCGTCAGACTCGGGATCTTCATGGATAATATTGATCAAAGGAGTAGGAGCTATATAGCCCAGTCCGCATTTCGTCCTTCCATATTTCAGAGGAGGAATACGAACAGGCATTTTTC
Source organism: Iris pallida (assembly GCA_029216955.1). NCBI lineage: Eukaryota > Viridiplantae > Streptophyta > Magnoliopsida > Asparagales > Iridaceae > Iris > Iris pallida. Next base: position 34,738,350 of record JANAVB010003398.1, read on the forward strand.
TTCCCTTTCCACTATTGAGGCCAGTCCTGAAGTCATAGCCCATATTTTTGATGATGTCTTTAGATTGTTGACTATAACGACGTAGTTGTAATCTTCCAGTGTCATCATTTTTGTCTTCATCTTCTAAATCAGAAGGACTTTGGGGCCCTTTATAGAAGAATATTGGAATGTCTCCTGGCTTTCTGCTGGGAACTAGAAAGTATGAAGATTGTACAGGTTCTAGGGATACATCTGTATGAACAGTCTGTACAACCCCTATGGTTATTGCGTTCAAGTCATCTAACAAATGTAAATAACTATGAACATAATTACACACATCAGCATACTGCAAAGTTGGAGACTTTTCATTAAATATAAAAGCAGCAGTATTTACATTGGGAGAAGGCTGAGCCTTAGAGATTTTAGCCAAGTCAATGACTAAAGGGGGAGAAGAAGAACGAGAAGAAGCGTTGTTTCGATTAAGATCGATAACAAATGGCTCAGAAGAGGTGAGCACCCTTGAAGTTTGAGATGGAAGAATAATCTGCCCTCCAACTGGAATTAGCAGAGTATCCTGTTTCATATGTGGAGATGCAGGAATTACAGTTCGCCCACTGACAGGAATAATCATTGTGTCTTGAGCAAACGACAGAGGTAACGGAGAAATCCGTCCACTCACCGGAATGATGAAAGAACCTTCTTCAGAGAGTTTGGAAGATTGTTGCTGAATAGTTTGACCTTTAACAGGAATTATTAAGGTCTCACTTTGTGAATCCTCTTTCTCTATAGCTTGTATAACCCTTGTATACTCTTCTTTGTACATTCGGGAATCATTGAAATAAGCTTCAACCCCATGGAAGGGATTTATATCAGCAACTTCTTTTTGTACTCTTCCATTGCTATCAATGTATTTAAAATACTGATGAAGAGTAGAAGGCACCACATTATTTTCATGAAGAAAGGGCCTCCCCAGAAGAAGATTATAGGATCCCACGATCTCGATCACATAGAAAGTGACTTTGGATCTGAAATCGCCTATCTGAAGCTTCAGATGAATCTTTCCCAAAGGCTCGCTTCGGCTTTGATTGAATCCCAGGATAGTAGTAACCGTCTTAGAGATCTTGTGAAGAGGGATTTTTAGTTCATCCAACAGACTCTTTGGCATTATACTTATAGCAGACCCTGGATCAATGAGGATACGATCTATCTTCATTGTATCGATATAACCGGTGTAGTAGAGAGGCCGATCATGTCGATTATCCTCCAATAGCATGTCATCTTATGTAAAGGTGATATTTGGGATAATTTCCAATACACTGTTGCAATGTAAGCAAGTGGCAGGTTCTGCATCTGGCTTCTTCAATTGTGCAAGACAAGAGTCAGCTTGTAGAAGTGCTTCACTTAATGTCTTCCGAGTCTCTTTGGAAAGACGTAGAAGTTCAAAGAGGAACATTCTAGCTGGAGTATTAGCAAGCTGAGCTAAAATGTCGAAATTATAAGGCTTCTGAAGTCCAAGAGGAGAGGACTTCTTGATTGGCTTATCAAACCGAGCCTGTTGTTTGCCTTTCTCCAGAGCTGTAGGCTTGGGAGGAACAGGTTCAGTGGATGATTCTTCTTCAGGAGGAACATTAGAAGCATCTTTATCAACTGGAGGGATATCAAGAGGATCCTCAGGATTTTTGGAATAAACCTTTAGATAAGGTTTCCCCGTTCGAGTAGCACTAACAAGTGCTTCTTCTTTCTCTTTTGGCTTTGTGTCAGGAATAGATCCAAGAGAAGTCATATGACATGATTTAATCTTTTCAGCCTTCTTGGACTTTCGAGAAGTAGTCTTTTGAGGAGAAGGAGATTCAAAATCTGTCACTAGATCAGGATGGATCCACATGATTTCTCCAGTTTCCAAAGTGATTGGCACTAATCCTTCAGACCGTGGAGGAGGAAGATTCACTATGTCAAGAGTTGCCTTGGGAATAGGAACGATCCCACTTTCAAGTAGTTGAGGAGGAAAATCTCCGAATTGCATAGAGACGACGTTGGAGGTAACGGTCTTCTCTTTTGGAGTAAGAGAGATAGCTCCAGATTTAATCATTTCTTGGATCTTTCCTTTCAGTACATAACATGTACGAATTGTATGACCCAGCATTCTGTGATATGGGCAGTATTTGGGATGATCTGTTTTACCAGCTTCATCAGGTTTCTTGATCTCAGGTAATTGTATCTTATTACCTTTCAGCAGACATTCAAAGATACCAAGGACATCGTCGTCATCGAAAGAATATTCTTCTTTGGGGCGAGGTGTTCTTGGTTGTTGAGTTGTAGGAGAGGTTTGAACAGTTTATACATCTTTGCTCTGAAGATTAACTTCAAGAGTTTCTTTTCCCTTGCGAGCATTGTTTTTATTGTTAGTACCTTGACCTGTTTCTTTAGGAGTCATCTGCACTCCTAAACCTTTGAAGGTTTCAGCACTAATTTCTGCGGCCTTGGTACTAACTATGAAAGAAGGCCAGTCTTGGAATTGAGTGGATCCTGTCCACATGCTGATGATTGGCAACAAGTTTGATTTGCATGTGTCGATGGTGACAGCATTAGGAGTTCCAAGAGGCATCTTCAGAGCTTCTCTTCGAAACCGTTCAATGTACTCTTCTATAGTTTCATTATTTTTCTGCTTGATTCTAATAAGAGCAGACATAGTCATGTCATTGAGCCCTTCATAGAACCGTTCAAGAAACATCTGTTTGAAACCAGAAAATGAGGTAATGCTCCCATCCAGGAGACTTCTATACCATTCATAAGCCGTTCCCTTGAGACATCCAACAAACACCCGAGTAAGGAGGGCGTCGCTTGGTTGCAGCTGATCAGTCATCACTTTAAAGTGATTAATGAACTGACTTGGAAAAGTGGTTCCATCATAGAATGAGATAGTGGAAGGCTTGTATTTAGGAGGATACGATACGTGCTTCCATTCTATCGGATAAGGTTGTTTGATGCCTAACCTTTGTAAACCATCTTTCTGTTTGAATGCCTCGAATTGAGTTTTGAGATTCCTCAATTCTTCATTAACAATTCCAGAAGATTGTGGAGTTGTAACTTGTAGAGAATAGTTGGGAGGAGGAACAGCATTGTAAGCACTACCCCCAGCTCCAGAGAGACTAGGGTTTGGTTGAGCTGGTCCAGGAGTATTAGATTGTACTGCTGGAGGAACTTGTACTGGACTCATATCAGTGTCAGTTGGTATGGCATCTGGTACAGTCTGTCGATTTTGTATCTGTATTGCCATGAGTTCATACATCGACTTCATAGTATCAGCCATAGACTTTATTTGTTGTTCCAAAGAAGCAATTCTTTGATCTTGAGGAGTCAAGGAAGAAGAAGGTTCATCAGTATTCCCATCAACCATATAAGTCGTGACTGTACGAGGAATTATTGATGAACTGGTAGATGTCATTTGTTCTGAATCATTGCTTTGTGCATCAAAGTCAATTATAGGAGAACTACCCCCAGTAGGAAGAGGTGGGAAGTTAGATTCTCCAAGGAATTCAGAATCATCTTCAGAGATCAAATTTCTTTGACTAGAGGCCAGGACTCTTGCTCTGGTATTTCTATATACTCCATCTGGACTATCAACTCTACCCCCAGCATCCCGAGAGGTCATATTGACAGAAGCAAACAAAGGCTCATCTTCATCAGGCATAGGTTCACACTGAATCCGATTGAAGACAGATTGTCGTTTTGTTTGACATCTGCATTGCATTGTGACTCTTGGCTGGAAGTCACATTCATGATCAACATAATCATGAGCCATTGATTGACATCTGCATTGAATTATGACTCTTGGATAGAAGTCACATTCAGCATGGTCCTTTGACACAGAATCACTTCTTCTCTTCTGTTGAAGATATTCTCGTAAATCTGTTTGTGAAGATTGAGGAATATATTTCCTGTTCTTGGGTCTTGATGGCTCTTGATTATATAGAGAATGATTAATATGAGCTACATAGTTTCTTGCATACTCTACATCTGGATCTCTTATCCTTGTTTCCAACTGGTATGGTTTCTTAACACCAGAAGTGTTAATTTTTGTTCTTAGATCAGTTGGAGGTAACACATTGGTTTTGGACACATGGAGTTTTTCTTCCATTGATCTGGATATTTGCAGAGAAGGAAGAGTTGAACCACTCCCTTGATTAGGAGTTGGTAATAGACCTTTTCTAGACAAATTCTGTGCCCAATTCGAAGAAGTCATAGAAGAAACATTAAGGAATGTTTCTTCTTAGACTCATTCAAGTTTTGAGACATAGAATGTCCAGAAGGAAGAGTAGTCAAAAGACCATCTCCTTTTCTTTGACTAACAAAATTGTCAGTCAAAGCTGTTCCTGAAGTAAAAACTACAGGAGCAGAAGAAACAACTAAAGAGTTATTTCTTTTCGAAGGGATTTTGTGTGGAAGACCACCCCCAGTTCTGGTAGAACTTGGCAAAGAGGAAGAGATATCTAAAGAGCTATTCTTCTTAGATGAAATACACGCTGAAACAGGCTTGGTTAAAGAACCAGTGCTGTTGGCGTGACTTTTGACTTTGGAAATACACGCTGGAATAGATTTGGCTAAGGAGCCAGTATTGTTAGCGTGATTGTTGATTTTAGAATTACACACTGGAACAGACTTGGCTAAGGAACCAGTGTTGTCAGCGTGACTTTTGAGGTTTAAATTGCACGCTGGAACAGACTTGGCTAAGGAACCAGTGTTGTCAGCGTGACTTTTGAGGTTGAAATTGCACACTGGAACAGACTTGGCTAAGGAGCCAGTATTGTCAGCGTGACTTTTGAGGTTGAAATTGCACGCTGGAACAGATTTGGCTAAGGAGCCAGTACTGTCAGCGTGACTTTCAACATTTGAGACACACACTGGAACAGATTTGGCTAAGGAGCCAGTACTGTTAGCGTGATCTTTGATTGCTGTCATCTTCGAGCGCACAAGAGTGTGCGTGCTTGCAGTAGAGTTCTTGCCAGTGTTAGGAGCAGACACTGTGGCAGAGACTTCACCATTGGCTGCCAACTGATTCTTAGGGACATAGATAGAGTGTCCCTTCGACTTGGCAGTGATGATGGAGGCTATAGTGGGCTTACCACTCTTAGCCCGCTGCATTTCTTCATAGGCGAGTTGATCGAATTGGATCGTCATCACCTTCTTCGTCGAGCCGATTGACGAAGTATCGCATTGAGTTGTTGCCATCTCAGAAGAGGAGATGGTTTTTTCCAGCAGAGTCGCCAATTTGTTTTTCATAAATAAATTCCTTTATTTATTATGTATCTGGGAAAATTATAACTGTGGGAATCTGATCTAGAAGACGATCACTTTATCCCTTGGACTATGCGAAGAAGAAAAGCTCTCAAAATTTTGACAGTAGGTAACTATGTATCCGTACAATGAATGAGAAAAAGAACTCTATTTATAGAGTCAAAAATAATAACTGAAAAGATAACTGTCTTCACAGCCTGTGCTTAGTTGAAAATCACGCAGGATTTAACATACGCAAGGTTGTGAGCAGTTACTGGACATGGCCTGTAACTGTTGGACACATGGCAATCATGCATGTGTCGTGTGCAAGTTACAGGACACGCAGGCGAGAGATCAGTGGCATGGCTGCCACGTACTCCAATCTGATGAAATCCACGCAGACTTGTTGAAGACGAAATCCACGCAGACTCGGGGTAGAAAGCTTCAAAATCCACGCAAACTTGGGGCAAGAAGCTTCAGAATCCACGCAGACTTGGTGAAGACGAAATCCACGCAGACTCGGGGTAGAAAGCTTCAAAATCCACGCAAACTTGGGGCAAGAAGCTTCAGAATCTACGCAGACTTGTTGATGAAGAAAACTTCAGAATCCACGCAGACTTGAGATAGAACTGCCAGCTGTCTTGATTCAGCGTGCCTCGACTGACACAAAATCTCTGGTAGTGATTGCTTTTGTCAGTCACATTAAATAACAAGAAGCTCTTTTGGTACGCCAACTTGACGAAGGTTGAGTCTTGCTAAAGAAGATTTCGAAAATCACGCAATAGACGGCTGTGATCTCTTGAATTTTGTGCATACGTGGCATACGAATAGACATTCTTCGACTGTTGTGCTGTCAGTCATAATTACTCTCTGACAAATGATGAGCTGTCTCTCCAGCGTGATTTGTAAATATTGTCTGGATCAACTGAGCGTGACTTTTGACTCTGTCCTGATCAACTCAGTGTGACTGTCATTTTTAAAGGCCTACACTCTTCCGAGCCGCATGGGGCTTGAAAGCCCTCAACAGTTCTTTTTATCCATCTTTTTAACTTATCCCTTTTTCTGTCTTCTTCTCAGTGAATTTGCCGATTAATGCTGCCGGGGAACTTCTGGTAGGTAGTGCCCAAGCTGCTTTGGGTTATAGGTATGACCATATTGTTCAGCATATGACGGACCAATTTCTGAGTGACGAACCTCCGGCGAGACTGAAGGCCCTCAAGAACCAGCCTTTCCATTTTCTTAACGCCATGCTGAACTCCGGGAAATTTGAAGGGGAATATTTGAAGCCTGTGTTTTTCTTTGGAGGCGCCTTGACTGTGGAGAACATCCATGTTCTAGAAGTGTCGAAGAACTAGAGTTTTGTCTCTAACGGGATGGCGATCCGCATCCCCAGATGGAGCGACACTTCCCGTTGTCTTGGTTCAATATGCTCCCACTGGACCGGAAGATGGAAGGGACTTTAACCCCTACCCGAAGTGGGATGTTTGTGGAAAACATCCATTATAACAACAGCTTGAAGTCAGTGACTGCAGGCAAGGTGCATACCAGCTGTTCTGTAATGGGATTGGTTCCCGGTACTTTCTTGAATGTGCCGGGCCCCAATTTCACGTTTTCTACCGCCGACACCTTTATAAATCAACTTACTCGGAAGGGCTCCTACCCCATTGGCCGGTTGATGCTCCCTAGTTGGGTACATTCCGTTCCCTTATGGACCAATCTGTCTATATGGATCTTGCAGAAGTATGAGGCCTTTCTGTGTGAGATTGATCTTTATTATGCTATTCGGGGCACCAGCTATGGCTTGCCCATAAACAAGAAATTGTTTATGTCTCTGCTGGAGATGTATAACTGCCGTACGAGAACCTTCTATACACCCGTAGGGGAAATGGGGCTTGCGCTCCACGAAATGCACGCGGTCTCCAAGCTTTCTTGGAGGGACGAAGCTTTTGAGGCGTATACTCCTACGAATGAGGAGTTCGAAGATTTGGAAAGGCAGTATCCAGGCTTCGTGCCCCTTTATCAAGAGATATTGTGCCACTATAGCACATGTCATCAGACAACCAGAAAGGATAACAACTCGGAAGGGAATGCTCCCCATACCAAGGACTGGGTGCACTATCTCTTCCCGACAGATGCCTCAGGTCGAATTACTTCTCGTCGGCCTCGATCCCGGGAGGCGGTTAAAGACTTGGTGTCGTCGGCTAAGAGGGTGGCCACCACCAGTGACAGATTCGGGAGTAAAACCGACTCTTTCGGTTATTTCTACCAGGATACCCAAAAGTTGTCCGGAAAAGTGCTCCTGGCGGGATTTTTGATGATATGGCTGCAAAACTGCGTAGTCTCTGGAGGAGCTGGTTCTATCGAGAGAATCAGTCGTAACTTCATCCTTCCTGCTGTGAAGTTAGTTTTACGAATAAGGCTAGCTCTCCTTCCGGCCATGGTGTGCAGCATACACCGTGGCCTTCGTACCTTTACATCCAAGGTCATCGTTCGCGATGTGACCAAGGATTTAGAACGGACTGAGTTACCCTATCACTATTTGATGGGGTGTCTGTTAATGCATAATCAGTCTTTGATGAGGCCGGGCTCTGAAGATGGCGTAACTGATGATGACACTTTTATCTTCCGCTATCGTAACGAGCCTTGGGAGTACGAGACTATGCGTGCTTGCCGGATGGCACTGGCGAGGGCAGATATGTACAATGTTTTTGCGTCTGTCCCTCATTTTACTGCTGAGGAGATAGCGGCTGTACATCTCGATGGTATTGCGCCCCCTCAACTTCTGGACGGCCAGATGCTCCTGTGGCTGCGTAACATCCGTCCCGCTCACCTGGTGTATCGCAACCGTAATACTGTCTTTCTGGAGCCTTATTTGCCTAGCTGTTTTGCCCGACAGTTTCGATACAGTCAGCTCTTTCTAGATAGTTCCAGCTCCTGTCTGGGTTTTGAAGGTAGCCTTCTTGACGGAATCAGGGCCTGGCAATATTATGATACCTTCCATACCCGCACTCCCTTTTCGGTCCCTGATATTAAGGCGTCAGGGGAGATCTTGTACATGGCGGCTCTGTACCATGTCATGGCGAACAAGCCCCCGGTCGGTTTTAACCCGGGTGCTAGTTTTATTGTTGGTACCGGCCTGGAGGAAGGGTCTTAAGGGGCCAAGAAGAGAAAAACTAGAGTCGAAGTGCCAGATTTGGATTCCGCTGCTGAGGATGATGAAGGCGATGAGCATGATGGAGATGACTCTACCGTTCTGGTGACGGGCCAGCCGCCTATTTTGCCAGGTGAGATGTTGGGAGATCAGTCCTTCGTTGCGCCTGGCCCTGCTCCAAAGCGTAGTAGGCAAGTTCCTCTTGTTGGCGATATTTTTCGTTCCCGGAAGCTGGTTGCGACCAGGCACCGCCAGCTAGCTATAAGGGAAAGTGGATAAGTTAACCCTGCATCGGAGGTAACCAAGCCACTCCCGATTCCTTCTTCCTTCTTTCCTTCTATCCTCAATTTTAATCATTTTCGTTCCCTTTTTTAGGTGTTAGGAGAAGAACAAGAGTTTCAAGATGCCGAGGTGGTGACCCGGGATGACGGGGACTCCCGTGAGCCTGTTCCTGAGATCGGGGAATCTCCTCAAGATGATACTGATCGAGCCGTATCCCCTTTCGAGGTGGCGGGGACAGAGGACGTGGCCGAGTTTAACTTGGAGATCGCGGGTGAGGGGACCATGCCAGCTGCGAATGAGCTGCAGCCTTCATGCTCCTCCCCTGGTAAGATAAGCCGAATCTTAACCTGTGAGGAAGCCTACCTGCTCTATCATCACGTCCTTCGGGTCACGTCGATTGATTGTCATTCTGGGCATACAGGTCCTGCCTCTCCAGTGCCGAAGATAGACATCGTTAAGACAAACCCAGCCGAAGGGGCACTGGTGGAGAGGGGTGTACCCCCTCACCTTTCGGCTTGTCTTGATGGGCCTTCTGGGGGCTCGAGTTTAGCGGGCCAGGTATCGGGGCAGTCGGGGCAGGGAACGATGGTCCTCGCGTCATCCTCTGCTTCGACGGCTCCGAGAATCGACCTTTCTGCTCTACCGAGTGTCCAGGCGATGTCGCCGTCCACGCTTCCTCTGACGCCATCCTCTGCAGAGGTTTCGGACGACGTGTTACAGGACGTGGTTACCAGTTTTCATCGCCATTTGAAGAGGGGGATCGAGGCTGCTGTAGAAAGAGGGACCTCTTTCACCTTGGCCCGGCAATGCGCCCGGGGTCAAATTGATATCCTTAGGAATCTTTCTGGTGATGCAGGGATGGCTGCACTTCTAGAGACAAAATTGTTGGAGACTGATCAGCTGGTGGCCGATCTTCGGGTATTACGGCAGGCTGATCTGTCCACTGTTATAAACCGGGAGCGGAGTTCCCTTATTGCTGCTATAGAGAGGACCAAAGCTGCTCGGGATAAAACCTGGTCAGCCATGCTGAAGGACCTCAGCGACTTATCTGATCGGTATGATCAATTGAGTCACGCGAATGAAGACGTCATGGCCCGGGAGGAAGCTGCCTCTCGTGAGATTACTGACACGCGGGAGCAGATCCTTGTGCTCCAGAAGAAGTTGACTTTCTTGGAGTCTGAGCTTGAGGTTGCCCGTACTGACAGGGGGCTAATTATTCAGGAGGCTGACAGGGTTAATAAGGCTTCAACTGACCTGGAGACTGCCCTGAAGAAGTTGGAGGACGATTGCCAGGCGCTTCTGGACTTGGACGATGGGGAGCGGTTATCCTAGGAGGCTGAGCGTCGGGCTCGTTAGCGGATTGAGCGGGGGACCACCTCAGTGAGAAACCGTCTCCTAGAATTGAGTAATGCTGAAATGTAGTCGGCTTTTCTTTTGTTTCTTCTTTTCTTTTCCTTTTAGAAAGGGACGTGGTCCCGAGACATGTAATGCTTTTTTCTTCCTTCAAAATAAAGAGTACTTTTCATTCTACCCTTTATTTGCATTGCTTGTGCCTGTGATGTTGTGGTGGTTTGCCCCGCATGGGGGGACTTGTTTGTGGACCTGACATCCATGGCATACCTTGGTTTTAGGTACGGATGACAAGTTTGGTTAGGACACCTGGAACAACCATGGCAAAGTGGTCATGGATGTTCCTGGTATCGGGAAAAGAATGCCGTAGAACAGCTGGGCTCTCGGGGCATGATGAGAGATGGTGGACTTGTGCTAAGAAACTTAGCGGAGGATATTTGTGGGCCTATTATCCTTGACGTACCCTGGCTTAGGATACGGATAATAGGATGAAAGGGAATCGACATACTCGCTCAGAGGTAATGAGGACATGGCAAGCATGAATGTTTTACCGTAGAATCTTCCTACTCAGAGGTAATGAGGACATGGCAGGAGTGAATCCGACGGAGGATATTTGTGGTCAACAGAGGACATTTGTGGACCTATTATCCTTGTCGTACTCCGGTTGTGGGTACAGATAATAGGTTGAAAGGGAATCGACATACTTACTCAGAGGTAATGAGGACATGGCAAGTATGAAGGTTTCTTCGACGGAGCCTTCCCACTCAGAGGTAGTGATGACATGGCAGGAGTGGGCTCAATGAAGAGGGGGTACATAGAACGACTCAGAGGTAATGAGGACATGGAAGTTTCTATGTAGAGGGGTGATTTATTTTTGGCAGAATTGAGACAACTCAGAGGTAACATCGACGTGGTCGTTTTAGAAATTGGTGGACCCGTTACCCTTTTTGTGCACTGGGAGTGCGGGTAGTGGATCATGAAGAAGGATCTCTTTCAGGAAGAAAGTTCAGAGGTACGATCATACATAACTTTCTCCCAAAAGAGTGACCGAGGTGTGAGTTCAGCGGTACCAGCGGGTACGTAACTCGACAATATGAGTTCAGCGGTACAAAAGGATACATGACTCGATAATATAGAATTTGGAGGATGCGAGTTCAACGGTACCAGCGGGTACATGACTCGATGATTTGGAAAATGGAGAGTGTGAGTTCAGTGGTACCAGTGGGAACATGACTCGATGAATCTGGACTATTGTGAAAGTGAGTTCAGCGGTACCAGTGGGTACATGACTCAATGATCTGGAAAATGGGAAGTGTGGGTTCAGTGGTACCGGTGGGTACATGACTCGATGAATCTGGACTATTGTGAAAGTGAGTTCAGCAGTACCAGTGGGTATATGACTCAATGATCCGGAGGATGGGGAGTGTGAGTTCAGTGGTACCAGTGGGTACATGACTCAATGATCCGGAGGATGTCGTTTAGACATAATATTTCTTCAGGAACTTGCCGTTGACGGGCAACATGAGCAAGTCTCCGTTTTGTTTTGCGAGGCGGTAGGCTCCGTTGGAGAATACAGGATCAATGATGAATGGGCCTTCCCACTTCGGCTGGAACTTGCCGGCGGTCTTGTGAGTCATAACCATCGGCCTCCGGACTGCCAGAACGAGATCGTCCACTTGGAATATTCTGATTTTAACCTTCTTGTTGAAGGCTCCAGAGATGCGTGCTTGATAAAGCTCGATTCGTTGTTGAGCTAAGAGGCGTTTTTCATCTAAGGCCTCTAACTCTTGCAGTCGGCGGCGGTAGTTATCGTCCGTCGTTAACTGGTAAGTAAGGGCGATACGGAGTGAGGGTATTTGAGTCTCCAATGGGAGGACTGCTTTACTCCCGTATACCAAGAAAAATGGCGTATTCCCAGTGGCTGTTCGGACTGTAGTTCGGTACGCCCATAAACATTCACCGAGCTTCTCGTTCCAGGCACGTTTGTTGGAAGAGACAAACTTTTTGAGGAGCTTGATGATGGTTTTGTTGAATGCCTCTGCCAACCCGTTTGCTGCCGGATTATATGGTGTCGAAGCAATATTCTGGATGCGATGCTTGTCGCAGAACTGATAGAAGGCGTGGCTTGCAAACTGCGGACCATTATCATGGATGATCCTTCGGGGCAGTCCAAAGCGATAGATGACGTGATGCTTGAGGAAGCTGATCACGTTTGACGTCTTTACTTCTGTAAGTGGGACAGCTTCCGCCCATTTGGAGAAGTAATCTGTGATTGCGAGTATGAAGCGATGTCCTCGGGAAGAAGGTGGAGCGATTGGACCGATGATATCCATTCCCCATGCTTCAAATGGCCAGGATGCCACCGTCGGATGTAGAAACTCGGATGGCTGGTGGATGAAGTCCGCGTGGACTTGGCAGGCTTTGCATTTTCTTGCATAGTCTATCGTATCTGCTACCATCGTGGGCCAGTAGTAGCCCATTAGGCGAAGACGATCTTGTAATTTGGGGCTAGGCTGATGGGCTCCGCAGACAACGCCGTGAGCTTCGCGTACGGCTTCTTTGGCTTCTGCGTCTGACAGGCATCGAAGCAATAACCCGTCGTAGGATCGTCGATACAACATTTTCGTCTCTGTATCATAAAAGAATATGAGAGAACGCCTTCTGATGGAAGTGGCCTTCTTTGGGTTCTCGGGCAGGATGTCGTAGACCACGAAATCTATGAATGGTTGTCTCCAATCTGGTGCTTCGTCGATCGCCTGAGCGGAATAACTCGCCACGACTTGAACATTATTCTTGGGACAGACCAGTTTGTGGCCTATTACGTCAACCGAATGATGAGTATGGTTCGGCACTGCTAGGAAAGCGGCAAGGCCTGCTAAAGCATCTGCTTCGATGTTCTGGAGTCTGGGAACGTGCTCGATGAAGAATCCCTCGAATAACGAAATAATGCTGATCGCTATTTGGTGGTAGGGGATCATGTTTTCATGGCGGGCTTCGTACGAGCCCCGGATCTGATTGACGATTAACTGCGAATCGCCGTATGCTTCAAAATATTCTACCCCCAGCTCTCGTGCAAATTGGAGTCTAATGACCAAAGCATTGTACTCGGCCACGTTGTTAGAGCAAGGTTCCATGAGGGAGTAAGCACGACTGATCACTAGTCCGGAAGGAGAAACCAGCACCACCCCGACTCCGACGATGATGTTGCCCTTGGGTCCAGTTCTCGACGCACCGTCGAAGAGCATTCGCCATATATCATTGTGAAAGGTTGTATGAGAGTCGGCAACCTCATTCGGGATTACTTCATATATTCTGGATGACTCTGAGCCTGGATGGGCTGCTAAAAAGTCTGCCAGGGCTTGACCTTTAACTGCCTTTTGCGGGACAAATATCATATGATAAGGAGACAACAATATTGCCCATGTGGCGAGGCGGGAACGGAGTGCCCCTGGTTTAGTCATGAGGACTCTGAGAGGGTTGACTCTTGAGATCACGTGTATGGTTTGCCCTGTGATATAGTGTCGCGTTTTTTGAATGGCGAACACCAGGGCGAGGCATTCTTTCTCGACAGCGGTGTATCGGTGCTCTGGCCCAATCATCATCCGGCTGAGGTAATATATAGCTTGTTCATGGCCTACGTCGTTGTTTTGTGCCAGCAGAGCACCGAAGGAATGTTCCATTGCTCGTACATATAGTAAGAATGGTTTTCCAGCAACCGGAGCCACCAGGACTGGAGGGCTCGATAAATATTCTTTGTGGCTATCAAAGGCACGTTGGCATTCTTCATCCCATACGAATGAGACGCCTTTCTTCTTGAGGTGGGTGAATGGTCGACATCGCCCGGAGAGATTAGAGATGAACCTCCGGATGTAAGCTAGCCTCCCTTGAAGGCCTCTGAGTTCGCGGAGATTTCTCGGGGGACCCATCTCCATGATTGCCTTCGTCTTCTCTGGATCAACATGAATTCCCTTGGCTGTAATAATAAAACCCAGGAATTTTCCGTTGGATATGCCCAAGAAGGATTTTGTGGGATTCATCTTCAGGTTGTGTGCTCGCATCAGGTTGAATATCTTCCTCAGATCCTGCAGATGATCTTCTTTATAGCGACTCTTGACGGAGATACCATCGACGTAGCACTCCACAGTCTTGCATAAGTGGTCTCTGAAGATGATGCCCATGGCTCTTTGATATGTGGCGCCAGCATTCTTTAAACCAAAAGGCATGACTGTGTAACAGTAAGTGCCAATCGGTGTCCGGAATGATGTGTGCTTTTCGTCGTCAGGAGACATCTTGATTTGGTTGTACCCCGAGAAGCCATCCATGAATGACATACGCTCGAAGCCGCATGTGTTGTCAATCATGATGTCTGTAATAGGGAGGGGGAACTCATCTTTGGGACATGACTCGTTCAGATTGTGGAAGTCGATGCAAATTCGAATCTTCCCATTCTTCTTGAGGACCGGTACTATGTTGGTGACCCAGTCAGGATGTTGTTCTTCGCAAATGAAGCCACTGGCTATCAGTTTGTTGACTTCGGCTTCGATCGCATCCATGATGTCCGGGCGAAAGCGTCGTTGTTGCTGTTTGACCGGTTTTGTATCTGGCCGAATATTGAGCTTGTGAAGGGCGACCTCGGGGTTTAGTCCTGGTATGTCTTCGTAGCTCCATGCGAACACATCAATATATTCTTTGACAAGTTCCAATAGTGATTCTCGCTCTTCGTCTGTTAGGCTTTTACTGACGAAGATTGGTTTTGGAGAAGATTCATCGTCGAGGTTGACCTGTATAACCTCGTCTTCAGTAGGAGGTTCCTTCTGTTCGAACCGCTTTTCCTATAGTGCGTCTAGCTGTTGGGCCCACGGCTCTAACTCGAGGATTTCAGGAATGTCCTCACCTTCTTCATAAGCGTCGGCGAATGCCATATTGGCTGATAGGACTTGTCTGAATACGTCTCCGATGCTGGTATCTGAATCGGAAGTGGGTGACCCGGTTGAATGAGAATGCCAGTCGCACTCCTCATCTGAACTTTCGGGTGTCGTTGTGGGCATGACATATCCTAGTCCACATCGGGTCTTGTTGTAGTAGTCCCGTGGTTTACCAGCCGGGACTGGTGGCTTGAAAGGTAATCGTCGACCGATGCCATAACTTAAGCCTGGCATAGTCTCCATATCGTATCCCTGTTTTTGTATAAGATATTTAGATTGGGGACTATAAAGATACAGAGGCAATCTCCCGGTGTCTGATTCAGGATCGACTTTCTCTACGATGAAGGGCTGTGGATCATCTTTCCGGCCGAAGATGATTGGATGGTCTCCTCCTTCGACTATGCGGTAAGCGCCTTCCACTGGGATAAGCTGATTTACGGTGTAAACATTTGTCACCTGTGTGTGTAGGTGAGTGCCTATATCGTGTTCCATAGCGTACATTGTACAAAGCTTATTAAGCTTGAGGTAGTTCAAAGATAGCCCTTTATTGATGAAATAAGGTATCTTTTTTAGCGGGATTACATCATCCGCGGAAGGAACATCAGTGTGGGCAGCCACATACTTGGCCAGCTCTGGTTCTTCTTCGGTCACCCCCTGTATAAATGAAGACTGGGAGGACGACCTAGGAAGCTTGATCATCAAAGGTTCTGTTGGTGGAACCGAACGTAGGGTTGTTGGCAAACTAGCGACCCCCAGTTTGGTACTTGATGCCGAGCAGGGAGTAGTTGGTTCGCTAGAAGCCCCAGACTTTGCATCGGGGTGGCGATTATACTTGGGAAGACGTATCGTCATTGGCCTGTCAGAGGGGTTGAGCTTCCCCGTTTCTGGTTGGCTGACTCTTGGCAGCCTGATCGTTAGTGGCTCCGTCGTGGGTCTTGGCAATTGGCCGGACCTTGGCAGCCGGATTGTCATTTGCCCTTCTTGTGCCGAGAGGCTGATTGCATCCTTACGCAGAGCGGCCGTAAGGGGTGCAAATTTGCCAGGCTTGCGAGCTTGAAGGTGGATCGTCAGAGGTTCTTCTGATCCTGAGGCCGTCTCAGTTCTAGCCTGTACATCTTCATCCAGGTGCCTCCTCGACTTCTCGTAAAAGCAGGAGTCTGAGTAGTAGGATTCGACTCCTTTAAAGTGGTCGATGTCGGCGAATTCCGTCCTCACGAAGCCGTGTTTGTCGACATATTTGAAGCACTGGTGCAGCGTGGAAGGCACGATCATGTAATCGTGTATCCAAGGGCGTCCCAAGAGGATGTTGTAAGAAGTGTCCGCGTCTATGACATAACAGGTCACTTCCGACTGGAGATCACCAATCTGGCACTTCAAGCGGATCTTCCCAATTGGGTAGCTCCTGTCCGAATTGAAATCGCTGATAGCGGTGCTTGTTGGCGTCAGGCGATGCATAGGAATGCAGAGATGATGTAGCAGACCCTTCGAAATGATGCTTATGGAAGAGCCCGGATCAATGTGCATCCGGCCTACCTTCACGTCCCCGATGTATCCGGTATAGTATAACGGACGATCATGGAGATTGGTCTTGATGAGCATGTCTTGTAGAGTGAAGACGATGTTGGGCATTGCTCCTGTACAAGCACTATCTTGGAGATCTGTAGGCGAGCTCTCTCCTGTGAGGTTGGCCTGGGCTAGATAGGCGTCAGCATTCTGGAGTGCATCGCTCAGAGCCGCACGAACATCCTTTGAGAGTCTCAGGAGCTCGTATAATGACAATTTGGCTGGTGTATTAGCCAATTGTGCCAAGATGTCGAAGTTATAGGGCCTCTCCAACCCCTGAGGTGTGTCTTTTCGGAGGGATTTGTCAAAGCGAGTCTCCTTTGGCCTAGGCTTGTCGGTCGTCGGAGACTGAGACGGTCCCGGAGTGTCAGCAGTAACTGGCTGAGGATTTTCAATTGAGCTATCAGCCACAGGTTGAGATTGTGCCCCGGACCGAGTAACGACAGCTATGACTTCCTCAATATCTGCCGAGGTTGTGCGGCAGGATTTGACTTTTCTACTTCTCTTCTGGCGAATGAAAGGTGGTGCGGGCTGAGTCACTTCAGATACTAGGTCCGGATGGACCCACATGATCTCTCCCCGTGATGTGGTAAGGGGCACTAGACCAACAACTTGATCTCGAGGAGGTGGAAGATTAGCAATCTCTATTGTTGCCAGAAGGATGGGTACCACGCCGTCTTGAGTTTCCGTTGGAGGAAAGTTGTCGATCTGTACGGACACCATGTTGGCTGCCACGGTTACCTCTTCGAAGTCGATGGCCAGAGCGTTCGAATCGATGAGATTTTGGATGTATCATTTCAATTGGTAGCAGTCGTGTGTAGCATGATGGACGTAGCGGTGGAAATGGCAGTACTTTGGATTCTCCATATCTGCCGGCCGAGGTTCCCGTCTTGGAGGGGGGAGCTGAATTCTGTCTACTTGTATGAGCATGTCCAAGATGGGTTTGACGTGGCTGTCTTCGAAGGAGTAGGTCATTTGCGGCCATTGTTTGTCTGCCGGTCTTGACTCAAGCTTCTGGGCTGGGTCGGCCACCATAGCCTGCTTGCTCCTGTTGTCTCGATTGCTGGCGGGGCTACCCCCATTGTCGTTGCTGGTATTAGGACGCTTGCCCTTGTTCTCTCCCTCTGAGATGTGCAATCCCAGTTGGCGAGCCTTCTTTAGTCGTTCTTCGGCGCTAGTGGCACTGATGATAAACGTCTTCCAATCCTTAAATTGACTTTCGCCCATCCAGAGACTGATTGTTGGGAGCAGTCTCTTTTGGCAAATCTCAATCAAAGAGGAATCCGGATTACCAGATGGCAACTTCATTGCGGTTTGGTAAAACCGCTCAATATAGTTCCTTGTCAGCTCCTTCTCTCCTTGGATGACGTCCATGAGAGTGGACATTGTGACGTCCTGTCCTACTTAGTAGAACCTCTCCAAGAATATGCGTTTGAAGCTGGCGAAGGAGTGAATGCAGTTGTCTGGCAAGTTGCGGTACCAGTCGAAGGCGACCCCTTCTAATGTCCCGATGAATAATCGTGTGAGGATGGCATCGTCGTGGGGCAGATGATCAGTGGTGACCTCGAAGCAAGTGATGTACCGACTTGCTGAGGTCTTGCCATCATAGGGATTGATGTTGAACGGTTTATATCTTGGTGGGAAGGGAACATCCCTCCATGCAGCCGGGTATGGTTGCCGTATTCTGAGGTCTTGAGAGTTTTCTCGGGCGTGAAACATGGCTCGGAGCTCCTGGACCTCTCTTATTGCTTTTCTGGCATCATCTGCAGCAGTGGGAGCCGTTATTTCGGGAGGATTATTGCACGGGTTTGGTGCCGCTGAGTTCGAGTCCGCATTGACCTGGGGACCCACGCTTGTTTGGCCAGGTGTTCCTCCTTGCAGAGTTGGAAGAACCGCTTTGATTTCATCTACAGACTTAACCAAGGCCTGTAGTATGGCCTCCAGAGTGTCGATGTGCTGGCGGTCACTGGAACCACTTTGATTGCTGTCCGTCATGAACACCGTTCTTATATGATGAGAAACGGAAGGGATGGTGGAGGATGTTTCCTCCGAGTCATACCCATGTACCGAGAAGTCTTTGGGATATGTGGGAATATTCTTTTCTGGTTCGGACTCGGAGGGAATAGTACCTCCAGCTTCAGAGCTTCCTTCATCTTGAGAGTCGTGGACGTCCTCGGGGATGCCGGCCTTGGCTGTATCTGATGGGAGAGTTGTTTCTTCAGGCTCATCTCCTTGGAATATCAGATTATCGTAGATGTTCGGAGGAGTGCTACCCCCAGTTCCAGCGACCTCCTGTGATGTGGATGATGAATCTCCCATTGTAGCAGATTTCGTCTTTGAACGGGTGCCTTGGAAAACTCCAGTATTGGACGCCCGTTTAGATGACAGTTTTTTAGCTGTAGTGGTTGATATCTTTGGGCTGGATATGCTTGTCTTCTTCCCTCTCCCCTCGGCGAGAATTTTCTGAGTGGAATTGCAGGAGACAACAGGAGGTGCCTCATCCCCGGAGCTTGGGTGTTGTAGCCTTTGGAAAACGGATGGCCGGTCTTCTTTTACTGTCGCGTTGTTGCAACAGCAGTTGACGATGATCTGGGTGCAGTGACGTCCATGTAAGGACTCTTTGCATATCGAGGCCCCTTCTCTTTCCTTACGTTTGTGGAGGATGGCCTCACGCAAGTCAGACGGGTCCGGATCGACCATATTTGTTCCCTGGATTTCGGGAGCCTTTTGGGAACCTCTCTGTCCATTCGCCACCGGGGGCTGGACTCGAGTGGTTCTGTACAACTTCCCGTCAGAGGCCCGCATAATAGTACACGGGACGCTCGGATGGTCAGAGGTCAGATCAACGGACCGAGCTTGCCAAGCTCGTACTGCCTTAGACTTTTTCACTCTAGTACGTAAGGGCACATAGTAGGAAGAGTCTAAGTGGTGCTGGAGAGAATCAGACATGTCTTCTTGGGAGCACAGGAGATCAGGACCATAGGAGAGGCGGTCGAAGATAGAGCCACGTGGAGTAGACGTCATGCAGCTGGAATCAGCAATTCGCATGCGGCTGGCAGTTGTAGCCGCATGAGTTTTCTCCATGCGGCTGGAAATCTTGGCCGCATGAGTACTATGCATTTGGCTAGCGGCTTTAGCCGCATGGTCATCATTCATGCGGCTGGCCATCTGGGCCGCATGAGTCTTCGCTCTGCGGCTGGTGCCCTTGTTAGATTTCTTTCTGGAGCCCATAGAATCACTCTTTGCCCCTGCAAGTCCAGCATCGTAGTATTTTCCTCTGCCGGACTTGGGGACAGCAGAGTTTTCTATGGCTTGAAGTAGGGCCGCGCGAGATCGCCTTCACCGTCTTGGGTAGCATCGAGGACTTGGGGAGGAGCAAATGGTTTTGGCCTCCACTCTTTGTGAGCCTTCGTTGTGCGGGTGCACTTCTAGACCGGGCCAGCACTTCCTTCGGAGAGCATTTCTTCGAACGCCTGTTGGTCGAAGCGGACGACCATCTTCTGTTGTGTGGAGCCAAGTTTGGCTGCATCCGATTGCGTCACCAACTCCTCAGCCGTGGAGAAGTTTGTCCCCAGCAGAGTCGCCATCGTGTTTGCCATGAAATATAAAAGAGCAGAACAATTATCGGAGGATTGGACTTTTACTTCACGTTACAAACTCACTTGTACAAAGAAAGCCTCGGGACGAAAGCCTAGGTACAGCAGTCTAAGTACAATTATTTATTTTAGATTCTGGGGGGTGACGATAGAGGCTCGGGAAGACGACAGAGGTCCTGCCTTACTCCTTGGACGATCGGTATGCAGCCTTGACTCCAGAAGATTGCTTGGCGTTGAAGAAATGCTCTCCTTTCTCTCTCTGCTCCAAGTCTTCTAATGCTCTCTGATCTCCAAAAGGGGGTCCTTCTGGTTGTGCTCTCTCTGTTGTA
Source organism: Iris pallida (assembly GCA_029216955.1). Taxonomy (NCBI): domain Eukaryota; kingdom Viridiplantae; phylum Streptophyta; class Magnoliopsida; order Asparagales; family Iridaceae; genus Iris; species Iris pallida. The sequence continues at coordinate 34,758,799 of JANAVB010003398.1, forward strand.
TATATTTTTTTATCAGAGAATCTCCCTCTATTGCAAGGGAATGACACCTCGCTATTTATAGGAATGGGGTATGATCATTAGGGTTAATGATTGCTTCCTTGAGATGGCGGCGGCCTGTGGATTGGTCAATCTAGGCCATTAATTTTGAGTGTGATGAATCTGGGCCATTAAGTGTAGATTGCACCAAATCTTATCAGTAATTAATGCTGATTGGAATAAATCTTCCTGATGATGATCTGCTGATGTCTGTGAATAAATTTGATTCATTCTCCTGCCACGTGTCCCAGATTATTGGGATTTGACCCAATATCTGATTGCAATAAATCTGGGAAATTGATCGGCTTAGGACACGTGTCCTAGGAGCCACTGGGGGAGATCTGAACCGCATGAAGATTGAGCCGCATAAAGTTTGGGCCGCATAAGGTTTGGGCCACGTGTCAGGACTGCTTGGGTAGTGGTCCTCCCCCTCGGACTTTCGAACCACATGGAGATGATCATTGCGAGCCGCATAGGGATGCATCTGCCTGAGCCGCATGGAAATGGTCCTCTTGAGCCGCCGCATGGGGAAGGCCTCCGCTTGAGCCGCATGAGACTGTTTTGGCCTGAGCCGCATAGGACGACTTTATTCTGAACCATATGAGAAGTCCTCGCTCGAGCCGCATATGAACGCCCACGTGGCAAGGCTACGTGGTATTTTTATGGATCTCGGGGGGATTGTGTCAGAGATCTCTTTCTCTTTCCTAGGGTCTGTCATTATGACAGAGTCATAATTGTGTCAGGACTGTCACTTTTTCAGAGTTGTCAGCCGTCAGAGTAATTAATGCAGCATAGGGCGGAGGGGAGCACTGTTACGCCACGTGTCTTCTGAGCCGCATGGAACTCCTCGGGCCGTATAGTCTCTTATGCCGTATGACTCTCTGAGCCGCATGGGCTATCTGAGCCGCATGAGATTCTCTGGCCGCATAGATCATTTTCCATGCTTCTACAATATGGTCGACGTTGCCGTACTCCATTAGCATGGGACGATATTGGAGATCGAGTCCTGTTGGGACCAGAGATGGTTATAGATGCACCCGAGAAGATGAAGATGATTAGAGAGACACTAAGGATTGCACAGGACCGTCAAAAATATTGGACGGACAGCAGGCGTCGAACCTTGGAATTTGAGGCCGGAGATAAGGTATTTGTCAAAATATTACCTACCACGGGCACAATCAGATTCGGCCAAGCTGGAAAGCTGCGTCCCCGTTACATTGGTCCATTTGAGGTATTGAGCAGAATCGGAGAGGTAGCATACAAAGTGGACCTACCTTCCAGTCTCGAAGGCGTGCACAACGTCTTTCACGTATCGCAGCTGAGGCGTTACGTACCGGACTCGAGCCACGTTGTTGATCATTCAGAATTGAAGGTTGGACCTAGCCTCACCGTGCCAGAGCAACCAGTGGAGATCATCGATCGCATGGAGAAGAGACTGAGACGTGCAGTAATTCCACTAGTCAAGATAGCTTGGCGTCATTACTCTCCAAGCGAGGCTACCTGGGAGCGAGAGGACGAGATGAGGGAGAAGTATCCTCATCTTTTCTAGGTATGTCCTAACCCTCTCTTTCATTATCGGTTAAATTCTTAGAACGAAATTTTCTAAGGAGGGAAAATTGTGAAGTCCGTAATTTGTATATGATAATTTTATTTGTGTTATTAATTAATTGAGTTGTCTTGGGCTTCTTTTCTTTTATTATTTTTTTTCGTTAGTTCTCTCTTTGGAGCCCAATGACTTAAGCCCAAAACCTAAACTCCTTTCTTATCCATTCTCCCACTCACCCGATTCTCTCTCAGATCCGCTCCATGCGTGCCCGTGTTTCCCCCTTCTCTTCCTCTTCTCTACGTAACACTCATAGAAACCCATCTCCCCAAATTCACAGAAACTCTCACCCTCTACTTCCAACAAAATTCCCCTATCTCCCAATCTCCTCCACCGGTTTCCGATCCGAGACTGCGACCGAACTCGCCTCGCTGCCCTCTCCGAATCCAGACCCCTCTCCCCCACCTTCCGATCCCGTCCCCGCGTCGCTTCCGCGACAGCGCCTACCGCCCGCGCCCTGCCGCCGCGTCGACCCCCGACAGCGCGGCCCCGCCCGCGTCAGACCGACAGCGCGGCCCCCGCCCGCGTCAGCCCGACAGCACGGCCGTCGCCCGCGCGCCCGACCAGCCGGCCCCAGCCCACGCGCGCCCGACTTGCCGGCCCCAGCCCTTGTGCGCTCTCCCGCACGTGTCAGCCCCCGCGTGCCGTGCGTGCACTTGTCCGTGTCCGGCTTCCTTTGGGCGTCCCGACGCTTTGTTCCGAGGCCTCCCCTCGGTGCTTCTTCATGTAAATTGTTGGTAAATTTCTGTCCCAAATACCTTTTGTCATTTTCACAGAATCTATTTTATGTCTTGGCCAATTGGAATAGTTTAGTTCTGTAGTAATAATGTTGGTTCATTGTGTAGGAATGTGTTAGTATAATGGTTATCATAGAAATTGTAGGTTATGCAGTAAATATTGTGTGATTATTATTTGTGTTTGTATTAGAGTTGCTGTAATAATATTTGTGTTTGTATTAGAGTATAAATGGTTAAAAATGTATTTTCAAAATTGTTTTACTAATATTTGATCGGTAAATAATTTCTAATTAGAAAAAAATATTAGTTTGGAAAATCTAAATTCCTTAAAATTATTAATCTCTAAAAATATGATTTAAAATTATTTTCTTAATATTTGTTATTAAGGCAAAACATATATTTTATTCAAAAACGACTATTTTGTCAATTATTATTTTGTAAAATCTATTCTTAAAAAAATATACAATTATTTTCCTTTTAGGTTCCCCAACCAACCAGACTCAGTACATAGTGTTGTTCCTTAGAATTAAAGTGTAGTCCTAGTTACTAAAATCTGGTACTACGATCTTGTAGGTTCTGATCCCTAAGACTTTAGCAGTTATCTACTTGTTGCTGCTCACGTCGAGGAACCGTCTGAGGCAAGTTTCATATCTATTCCATGTCTGTGTTTTTACTTTAATAATTAAATGTATGCATCAGTTGATTTCATATAGTATAGTGACTGATTCACCGTGGATCCCTCTCGGACTCCACATCGATTGACGGATTGCTGGATTGCTATATTGACTTATTGACTTATTAACTCAGTGACTCATTGACTCGGGGATTGCTTGGGGGAGTAGTATAACGTCTGTGACCAAAGCCAAGATTCTTGCTTGTCTCTCTCGTGCTAACCTCTACCACACAGGGGGTTGAGCCGTACCGTATGATATTCGTTTCAGCCGAAACGATAGTATACATTTTGCCTCTATCTCAGCCGGTTACAGGCTCTGTTATATACTCAAAACACTAGCATAACATTGCATCATATTTGACGTTGAGACCATATTGCTTGTTGTCTTTTACTATTATTTACAAAAATATAAATTTTTTTTAAAATGTCTCGCATTTTTATTTATTGTTAATTTAGAAATGCTAGATGTGGAAGAAATATGTTTCTTGTTCACTCCTGACTCGAGACCCAACATTTTTAGGTGATTGCGACGAGGAGGAGCTAGCTTACTGTTCTTTCTACGGGTCTGACTTGGGTCCCGCAGATTTGGCTGAACCAGAACCAGGAACCCCAGAACCATATATGTTGGCATAGTTTTTTTTTTCTTTTCCTTTCTTTGTTTTTTGAACAATTGTAATAAATGAATTGTGTTGTTGTCTTATTTCCATTTCTGACCAGTTTCAGTTTAAATAAAAAAAAGTTTTATTTTCGTTAGATATTTTGTCTGTTGTGTTTCACTGCTTGATACAGCTTACTGCCGCCGTCTCACAACTGTGCAGGCTGGACATGATCCGACTTGACCCATTATATTGGGATCGGGTCGTGACATGTTTTTAGTAGTGGTCCATGCATGTCTATTATTAATCACTAAAAACACAGACAATATGAATTTTTGGTTATGCCCTTCGGTCTTACTAATGTCCCAACTGTGTTCATGAATCTCATGAACAAGGTCTTCCATGAGTACTTGGATCAGCTTGTTGTCGTCTTCATTGATGACATTCTGATCTACTCAAACACCCAAGAAGAGCATGAGAAGCACTTACGGATTGTCTTGGAGACTCTGAGGAAGGAGAAGCTTTATGGTAAGCTGTCAAAGTGTAAATTTTTCTTAGATAAAGTAAATTTTCTTGGCCATGTCATCACAGGAGAAGGGGTATCTGTGGACCCCAAGAAGATAGCAGCAGTGGAATCTTAGAAAATCTCCAGCTCAATTGCGGAGATCAGAAGTTTCTTGGGCTTAGCATGATATTACAGAAAGTTCGTTAAGGACTTCGCAAGGATTGCTGAGCCTATGACGAAGCTAACCAGGAAGAACGAAGAGATCGTTTGGACCGAAGCATGTCAGGCGTCATTTGAGGAACTGAAGAGAAGGTTGACAACCGCACCTATTTTGACGCTACCATCCGGATCAGGTGGATTCTCTATTTACAGTGATGCTTCGGACAAAGGATTGGGCTGTGTGCTACAACAACATTGGAAGATAATTGCCTATGCATCTCGGCAATTACGCAATCATGAGAAGAACTACCCGACACATGACTTGGAGCTAGCAACAGTCATCTTCGCCCTGAAGTTGTGGAAGCATTATCTCTATGGCGAGAAGGTAGACATATACACAGACCACAAGAGTCTAATTATGTCTTCACTCAGAAGGAGCTCAACATGCGCCAGAGGCGATGGCTGGAGCTTATGAAGGATTTTGACATCAATCTGTAGTACCACCCGGGTAAGGCTAATATCGTCGCTGATACACTTAACAGGTACCCGATGGCTATGTTCTTGACAAAGAATCGTCACTTGCTAGAAGACATGGAGAAGCTTGGATTGGAGATCGTGCAAGAGAAAATCATGTTGAAGCATGGGAAGGAAGCAGTTGTACCAGGTTTTGACTCGCCTATGATGCAGCTATAAGTGCAGTCCCGTCTGATCAGCAGAGTCAAGGAGACTCAATTCCAGGATGAGATACTGTGCAATTTAAGAGATCGAGTACTAGCTGGAACACTCGAAGGATTTTCCATAGCTGGAGATGGAGCATTGATGTACGACACAAGACTTTGTGTACCTACTGGCGAACTGAGGAATGAGTTGATGAAGGAGGCGCACTAGTCGCAACATTCTATACATCCAGAAACTAACAAGATGTACAAGGACATGATGACCCATGTATGGTGGCTTGGAATGAAGCGAGACGTGGCAGAATTCGTCTCCAGATGTTTGATCTGTCAGCAGGTGAAGGCAGACCGTCAGAGACCAGCAGGTTTGTTGCAACCGCTTCCCATTTCGGAGTGGAAATTAGAGCATATTACTATGGACTTTGTAACAGGATTACCCAGATCCGAAGGAGGGAAGGATGCTATATGGGTAATAGTAGACAGACTGACTAAGTCTGTCCATTTCATTCCTTTCAAGGTTGGTTTATCAACCGAGAGGCTTGCAGCTCTTTATATGCGGAATATATACCGGCTTTATGGAGTTCCAGTCAGCATTGTATCCGACAGGGATACCCGTTTCACCTCACATTACTGGAAGAGCATGTAGGAGAGCTTGGGCATGCAGCTAAAGTTTAGCACAACGTACCACCCGCAGACCGACGGCCAGTCCGAACGGACTATTCAGACGCTTGAGGACATGTTGAGATCATGCGTCCTGCAGTTTGGTAGATCTTGGGAAGATCACCTACACCTGGTAGGGTTCTCCTACAACAAGAGCTACCAGGCCAACATTCATATGACACCTTTTGAGGCTTTATATGGTCGACGTTGCCGCACTCCACTAGCATGGGACGATGTTGGAGATCGAGTCTTGTAGGGACCAGAGATGGTTACAGATGCAACCGAGAAGATGAAGATGATTAGAGAGACACTAAGGATTGCACAGGACCGTCAGAAACATTGTACGGACAGCAGGCGTCGAACCTTGGAATTTGAGGCCGGAGATCAGGTATTTGCCAAAATATCAACTACCAGGGGCACAATCAGATCGGCCAAGATGGGAAGCTGAGTCCCCGCTACATCGGTCCATTTGAGGTATTGAGCAAAATCGGAGAGGTCGCATACAAAGTGGATCTACCTTCCAGTCTCGAAGGCGTGCACAACGTCTTCTACGTATCGCAGCTGAGGCGTTACATACCGGACCCGCGGTGCAACAGCGTGAGCGATCTGGAAATGACGGGGATGGCGAGACGGCCGCGGTGGTTGTCTCAGATTGGATTTTGGTGGAGGGAGTAGAAAGTTATGGAAGTTTTTGTGAAGGTTGGAAAAAAGAGCTTCTGTGATGTTTCTGATTTTTTTTGAGAGTTTGTACGTGAAGGAAGAAGAAAGGACGTGGTGGTCCGCGGGATGAGGGGATCTGAGAGAGAACCGGGATGAGTGGAGGAATGGGCAAGTTAAGTTAAGTGGGTTGGGCTTGGGTAGCTAAGTTATTGGGCTAAACAATAAAGGCTCACAACACAGTGTTCATGTCAGTGTAAATTCATATGCTCACGATTTAATACCCCAAGTTTGTTTCAACTGCCAGAGTATGTGTGTGTGTACACCTGTTCTTCTCATATTTTTCATGATTATGTGGATATTTTATTTCTCATAAAAAGTGACCCAACTTCACCAATCCGAAGACCACTAAGATCCTTCTTATTGTAACCTTCTTGATTTTGACACGGGGTCATCATTCTTGTTTTCATTCCGGTCGCGTCGGAAAAGACATGTGACTTGGTGTCTCGGTTGCCTCCCTTTCTTCGGACATACTTAGATAGTAGGTAGAGTGCAAAAGATGCATTCCGCCCAAGTGCTTGCTCCAAATCACCCTACGTGCGCTAGCCTGCTTGACGTGGGCCTTTTTCGAGTTGCTGTTCGTCTAATACATATAGAAGAGAGTGGTTAGAAGAGGCGAGCGAAGTGAGGTGATTGTGCAGGGAGGTAATAGAAGAATTGACCTTATGCATATGGGCACCCGCTCAGGAAACGGGTCCGATGCCAGTAAAGTGTGCATGATTCGTATAACATGAGCTTTAGACATCTTCCTCCTTAACTCAGTCAATCTGAAACAAGCCTAAATAAGAGACAGTTGAAGCATATTCTATAACAACCGATTCAAGCACAACCGCCAAAGAGCGGATTACCCCACTCTAATACAACTCCATCATAACTGAACTTAGGCTAACCTGCTACTAACATTCCCCCTGGTCTCTCACTCTCTGGCTCAATCCCACACACTATTACCAAGTGTGGCACCTAGCCCACCTGGGCTATACATCCATGTTACCTTATCTTCCACATGGGCAAGTGGTCCCAGGGCAATGTTTTAAGTCCCTGCACACTAGTGCAAGGCACTCTCTAGCAAGGCAAAGGCTCTACACCCTCTAGTCCAATTTTTCCTGAGTCTATAAACCCTTATATTACAAATACCCTTCTATTTATTGACTGCTTATGAGTTCCTGATATGCTTTCCTTTCCCAAACCAACATCACACACCTCACAATGGTTCACCCTCTCCCAACTCAAGCCAAATCCTCCCACTACCCTAAACTCTTATTCCAAATACATACATATATATATGACATACAAAGAGTGGGAGAATCTTAGTAATCAACTTTAATACCCATTCATACCTGCACTCCCTTTCTCTCCTTAACTCATAAGTCAAAGGGCCAAATGGCCTAAGCTAAACCTGCACTCCCTTTCTCTCCGACGTCTAATGAAGCGACGCCAAAAAAATAGCGAGAAAAAAAATACAATTTTTACTACCCATCTGTTACAATAATTCACTGAGTAACATAAAAAAAAATGCTACTGAGGTGCTTGTCGGGGCGTAGATGGTACTGAGGCGCTCGCCGGGGCGCTCCAAATCCATCATTACCAAAAAAAAATGTTAGCATCTAAAATTTCTTTTTCAACATAAAAATTTGCTATCAAAAATTTATTTTCTCAGAAATTAACTAACAAATATGTTTTTTTTTCAAAAAAAAACTAATATGCTAAAGGCTAGATTATAGCAAAGTTAAAAATCGTAAGCAAAATTTATTTTTGAATATATTTTTTAAGATACATACAGTTTGATAAAATTTCAACTTGCATTGTTGCTACAAACATGTTTTTTTTTATTATGATAAAATCTCAACTTGCATTGTTGCTACAATGCATGTTAATTCCTGTTTTTTTAACTTCCATATACGGATTACTGCAATGCGTTTAACTAAATTTGAGTGTAGTCAAATATCTAGTTCACACAAGAATCATTAGTAGGTCAACTAGAATAAATAGCACTAGGAAAACCATTCGAAATTCACAACAAAAATTCTGTCCTTACAGGATTCAAGCCTGAAATAAGACAGTCAGTACCCAGACATCTAACAATCGTGAAGTATCCTAACGAAGCACTTGTAGCTACTAATCCGCATTATGATAATTTTACCTTTCTTACCGTACAGTAGAAGAAGGTGAGAAAACGATCGGTATGTCGGGTTTCCGGCGTTGCACGAGCAACGTGCTGATAACGTGTCGTAAGGCAAAAGCTCAAACACACGGAGACGAAGTTTTCTCGTATATTATCAACTACATAAGTCATCTTACAAGCTATCCCAACCTCTCTTTATATAGGGAGAGAGGTTGGGGGTTATGAAGAAACGAATGGCCAAAGGTCTTTTGTATGTTACAAGGAGATGAAATGAAGGGCCATATGAGTTACAACATCTATAAAGATGTAGTCAGGCTACATTCATCAGTTGCCATGGTACCTGATATTCCATAATAGATATTGAAAAAATAGAACTGTTGCCATCTATCACAACTAAATAGTGAAGTCATGAGGCATCCACTTATTATATTCTTCTTTGCCATCCAAACACAAATTAGGATAAACTCAAGTTATTCCTAATCCACTTTCTATTCCTGTCCCGTAGTTTTAATTTAGGCCATGTTTGGTTCATGGAATCATGACCTGGGGAAAGGAAAGTCATTCCTTTCCTATGTTTGGATGCATGAAGGAAAGGGGGAGGAAAGGAAAATGATTCCCAAAGGAAAAAAAATTTGGGGGGGGGGGGGGGGGATGGTTCCCCCCACCCAACCAAGGATTCACTTTACCTCCTAATCTCCTTGGCCTTTCAAACACTGGAAAGGAAAATGGATAGGTAGCAATCTCCCAAAAGAAAGAAAATAACAAGGAATTGATTTCCTTTCCTTTCCATTCCGTGAACCAAACGAGGCCTTACTTCCTCGAAGCTGTTGATAATTAGTGCAGAATCATGTCAAATTTCTTGATTGGACATTTACATGCTTTGATGGGAGGGATGGTAGCACGATGATGTACGAACATGTTAGCACTAACCTGTGGGCAGAATCATGTGACAGGAGAAAGATGGAAACACTTGTTCAACTGAACAAGAACTTCTACAAGCGGCTTCCGAAACGAGTCAATTCACAGTATTTCTAATCACATAGTATACATCTCATGCACTTGAGAGGACAAGTTATAGGAACCTTAGGTGGCACTATAACACAGCTTGATTGACATGGAGTGTTATGGGTCGCAAAGGTAAGTAGGATCTTCACGGACACGAAGTTAGCTACTCTTCAACTTCTCAAGAATTGAGAACATAAAACCACTGTTGATTAGAAAAGAAAGTACATGATGAAGAAACAAAGGTGTAATAAAGAGGACAGGAAGTAAAAGAGGAAGGGGGATAGGCGGATGGATAAGTCCGGTAACACTTTTTCGACCACTCAGTTCCGGGTGTTACCCTAGTAAAATAAAAATCTAGAAGCTTCAAACTTTAGGATCATACATGATCTATGGAATGCCACAAGTGTAATTATGGAAGGTGTGTGTAAATAAATTGATTGTAATCTATAATTTTATATATCATGCATTCTTGCTTCGGATAAATCTTGGATGCCCTAAAACCTTGAAGTTTACACCCTAAATGTCAACTTTCAAGTAAACTTTATTTAGGATTTAAGGATACCTTCTAATTGGTGGCTAAAGTTGTTGGGAACGAAGCGCGAAAACCGTTCTCCCAAACCAGAAAGTCCTGTGAGAGAACCGAGCAAAAGCACACAAACCAAAAATGCCAAACACAATCGCAGACACAAAGATTTTTGACGTGGAAAATCCTTGCCGAAAAAAACCACGGGACGATCAGAGTGCAACCCTGAAGAACCTCCACTAATGGAATAAAGAGAATATACCCTCTACAAGCTCCTCCCGATCCAACACGGATCACCACAACTCACTTGAAAGAAGAAATTTTTTTTGATTGCGGACTCCGAAGAACAAGAGATGCCGAAAAATTATTCGAAGCAATCTCTCCTTCACAATAGTCCTTAATCCTCTCTCTCTCTCAAAGATTGTAAAGCACTCTTATTTTGAGATGAGTTTACAACTATCATGCATCACCCTTTTATAAGCCCTTGGTAGTCCATACAAGGAAGGCCAATATATATGAAAACTTCCAATATCCATCAATCATATATTTAATGGAAATCCAATCATAATTGGCTTGCCATAATTGGAAGCCCAATTATATGGAAAGCTACTATATGAAGGATCCAATCATAAATATATGATAAAGTAAATATGGAAATACAATCATATATTTCCTTACCATATATGTTCCAAAATAGGATTCATGCACTCCCCGAGCTTCTCCGACACACGGATGACGCTCGTCGCTCTCCGGGATATTCTCCACATAAGTTGGGAACTCCACCCACTCCAACAAAAGTATAGTCTTGAACCTGTTCTTATGCAAGGTGTTTGTGTAAACAAATCTGTTTATTCTTTAATTTTATCATGCTTTCATGCGGATAAACCTTGGATGCCCCAAAAGCTTGACATTTACATCCCGAATTGTCAACCTCCAAATCAACTTTATTGATAACTTTATTTTTTACTTTCTAATTTTGAGTGTAAAGTAAACTGTTGTGTTGTCCTTGCATTTGACATTTCTCAAGGAAGCACGACTCACTTCCTTTTTTTTGCTGTTCGTCTCCCTGCTCTATGGAAAATGTCACAAATGGTTTTTTTTTTTTTGGTGAGATTGAAATATCACTTAGTGGACCATCGTCACTAGAGGGAGGCCTAGCAGTTGGGGCTTGTATGGTTTATTGGAGAGGTCTTGTTCCATTTATAGTTCCATTATTTCAATATTCTCTCGTGCCACTGCTTGTATACAAAATTCCCCTCAGGGTCCTCTCAAATAGTGACACTACGGTCTCGATATTACATAAATAACATCATTAACCAACACTTAGAATATACGTACTATTAATCACATTATAGAGTTATATTCCTTTTTCAAATTTTCAAATTCAACCAAGTGACTTATCTATTCTTTTAAAAGTTGCTCCATATTCTTTTTAATGACATACAGTTTTAGCGGTCATTGTGGCCCTGTTATTAGCATACCAACATAAAGATAGTAAACTCTACCATATTTTCTGTATCAATTGTATTAGCTTATATCAATTGTACCAGTAGTCTATAATATCATGGATCCAGCATAAAAGTATACAAATAATCTCTTTTAGTCGTGGTTAATTTTGTTATGGTATCATGATCGTAGAGACATAAAAGAGGGGTCGATAGAGAGTTCTCTTATTAAGAAGTGTGAGATTGAGGAAGGAGATATCATAATCATTCACTCGTTCGTAGAAATGCTTAAAGAAAGAAGTATGAGAAATTCTTTCCGACACTTGAGCCTCGCCTCTGCTTTCTTCCGAATTCCACCGTCCACCGTCCAATTCGGCATAGCTTCAATATTTTCTTCCTCTCTTCCTTCTCTCTCAAAGTAATTAGAACGTGGAGCAAGTGAAATGAAGGGGAAAGATATCATAGGATCTTCTAAGATACAATTTGATATGTCAAGAGATCTCCTTTATGGGTATTCTACATGCATGTGGGCCTCGTCCAAAACCAACCAATCCAACCCATTAAGCAAGCCTCTTTTCAAACCCAAATCCTACGACCCATTGGACCAAAAGCCAACTAGTATAATAGTAATCCATCTTGTGTAACTTAAGCCAATATAATAAACCAACCTAAATGAATAATTCACAAGTTAAATTGCAACTTGATAACCAAGACTCGATCGAGTCAAAATTGAACCCCATTGTTGAGCCAAAAGTTGGACAGAGTATTGCATAATTCTAAATGAGAAGGGAGTTTTACACAACCATTATTCTAGCCAAATTATTTTTGAAGTTTTAACTAAACTAGCCAATCTCACCCTCTTTGCTAGGAAAAGAAGCAAGTGAAGCAAATGATGGAGGTGATGAAGATTAAATCTTCTTACCTGCATTTTTTGAAGATTGGGAGGCATATAACCATGGGAGAGGATCAGTAGCTATGCGACGAGGCAGTATGGTATGTTAGTTTCTAGAAACTTTATAATTTTTTTTTCTTCTTTCCTTTTCTCATATTGGAGAGGTTTTGGAGTATATGAATGAATATGATGTATTTAATCAAAATGGAGTAGTGTCCATGTCAAGGAATTTCTTGATGTAAAGCTCATCATAGTCTGATAAATCAAATCCAAATTTTGTCAAAGCAGTGACTACACAAATTTTCTAAAAGTATATGTTTGAACCCTTGGTGTCAGAAAACATTTGTTGCTCCCACTGTAGAATGTATTGACAAACAGAAAGACAAATGTTAAAGGCCACCCCCTTTTTACTAAAGGCCGCCAACTTAAAACTTTAAAAAAATTACAAGTTTGCCATTTTGAAAACACTAAGGGCCACCCCGTTCCTGTCAATCGAGGACTGCAGGGCTTGCCTGCAGTCCTCGATTGACAATCTTTTCTCTTTTTTTTAACCTACAGTGACTGCAGGGCTTGCCTGCAGTCCAAAGTGAAGACAGGACTGCAGGCAAGGCCTGTAGTCCGCCTTCCCCGCGAACGATCCACGGTTGCTCTTCTTTCTTCTTTTTGTTGAACGAACGAAAGGGGGTCTTACCGGCAAGGGAGGGGAGCTAGGGGGGCTGCGGCGGTGGAAGGGAGGCGGAGCTGGTGCTGTGGCGGGGGGAGGGAGGCGGAAGAGGGGGGGGCTGCGGCGGGGGGAGGGTGGCGAGCTGGTCGATGCTGAAGGTACAGGCGGCAGCCTAGACCCCCTTCTCCAGCTGCTCAGTCCCCGTTCCCCGTCCGGCTCCGCTTCTTCGCCTAGAGGCGCTGGCCAGGGAGGAGGGGGGTCTGTTGGTCCATTGGTCATATGGTCAAACTGATTTTAATAATTGATCAAACTCTGTCTCGATATATGAAGCTAGTCAAGATATATTGGACTCTTGGACATGATCAAGAATAGCTGTCTACACAGTTCAAGACTGAAACAATATTTGCCTGTTCGAGTCTGTATTTCTTTAAACAATGTATTTTTCATTTTATTGAGTCTAGGAATACGTTGTACACCGAGTCGTACTGGCAAATAGGCTATTCCAAAATGTTTTCAAAACACTTTTAAAATACCCTTTGTTTTGAAAAACATTCCTTTAAACAAAAGCTTTCAAAAAAGTTTTCAAAAAGGTTTTCAAAAATCCCCAAAATCTAATTTTTAAAACCCAACCTAACCCTGACAGAACTCGGCCAGAGTTCGGTTAGTGGCCATTTTGATTTTTGAATTCTTCTGAACTTGGTCCTCCTGCAGTTGCGGATTTGACCGAGATTTTCTCATAGAGTTCTGCCCGAATTCTGCCAGAATTCTGTCTTTGGAACTTCTATAAATAGAGAAGGATTTCGATCATTTTAACTCACTCATTCACTTTCAATCTTCTCTCTATCTAAAGCTTTCAGCCTTTCAAAGAAGTTTTCTTGAGCTTTAATTTTCAGATCCCAAGCCAATTACAATCCTCTAGTCGATTTGCCAGTACGGTACGGTCTAGAAGTTCTGAGTGATTGTAATCAGAAGGCTTGATTTGAAGAATACCTCTTCACAATTGAAGTTGGACGAGTTCTTCGTATCAAAGCTCGCGTTGTAGAAGTTGCAAGGACTTCGTAAGAAAACTTGCGGTTTTGCCAATAGTGGATTCAACTGGTAGCAAGAGTTCTACCGACTGGATTAGTCCTCAACAGAGAAAAACCAGTATACATCGCTGTCTTTGCGTTTGCTTTCTTATCTCTGCCTTTACATTATTTAATTGTGATTATTATTCTGTGATCTTGCTGCTAACATTTTTAATTAGCAATATTCTGCTGCCAACTCTATTTACCCCCCCCTCTAGAGTATTGTGCTTTACGATTTCGTTCCTACAATTGGTATCAGAACGGGTATTACAGGTAAAGCAAGGTAACAGTGCAATTATTTATTCATTTTAATTAACTGTTATATAGATCACAGCACAACACATGGCAACTGTAAAATTCACAAGTGAAGGCCAGGCCACAAACAGACCTCCACTGTTTAATGGTACAAATTATACCTATTGGAAAACACGGATGAGTTTCTTCTTGAAATCACTTGACTTTGATTTATGGTCCATTGTTATTGATGGCTATCAAAAGCCACCTCGTATAAATGTTGATGGAGTTTTAGTTGAAAAACCCCATAGCAGATATACAGAGGAAGAAAAGAAAAGGGCTAGTCTTGACGCACGTGCTATTAACCCTCTATTTTGTGCTTTAGACAGAACTGAATTTAACAGGATGTCTATCTGCACAACGGCTAATGAAGTGTGGAAGCTACTTGAAGTCACACATGAAGGCACGACTCAAGTCAAAGAATCAAAGGTCAGCAGACTTACTAAGAGTATGAGGTGTTCAAGATGAAGCCCAACGAAACAGTTACTCAGATGTTCGAAAGATTTCTGGATATTGTAAATCCTTTGTCCTCCCTAGGCAAAGAGTACAGTAACCATGAAAAGATTCGCAAACTCCTGCGAGCACTTACCAAGAACTGGATTCCAAAGGCTACTACAATCATTGAAGGGAACGACCTCACAACTATGTCCCTCGAAGTACTCATGGGTAAGCTACTCACTCATGAACTGGAGCTACAAGATTTTGAAGAGCCTGCACCAAAGGAGAAGACAATCGCTTTCAAGGCTCAGCACAGAAAAGTTGCTGAAGGTGACTCAGACAGCAGTGAATCTGATGCTGAAGATCAAGCACTCCTAGAAAGGAAATTCAAGAGATTCATGAGACATGTGAAGAGAGCCAAAGAAAACAACAGCAACAACTGGTATCAAGATGATGCTGTCTGATATGGCTGCAAAAAGAAGGGATACATGAAGAAGGATTGTCCTACAAACTCATCATCAAGCAAGAAGAGCAACAGATATGAAAAAAGGAACCTGAAAAGATCAACATCACGGAAGTATGTCAACACCAGCATATGGCATGAAAGTGAAGCCAACGACTCAGAAGACGAACAATCAGAAGACGCTGCAAACGTATGCTTTATGGCATCCGATCAGGTACCTACTGAACCTGTAGTTGATACATATGATGACTTCACCTTTGAGCAATTAGGAGATGCCTTCAGTGAACTGATGACTGATTACAGGAAACTGCGTAGCAAGTATCAGACCTCTAAGAAGGTACTCAAAGAGTACAAAGGTGAAATAGGTAGACTTACCGACCTACTAGCTGAGGTTAGAAATAATGTTAGTGAGTCAGGTGAGCTTTCTTCAATAAAGCTCTTATTACACGAGACTACCAAGTCATCTTAAGAGAAAGACAAAGTTATTGACCAACTGAAAGAAGAACTTTCTATAGAGAAGAAAAGTCTTCGATGTGCACAAATCAGAATGGAAACACTTACTTCTGATTATACTAAGTTGTATGACACTTCCAAAAGATTGGAAATTAGGTTAGGAAAACAGCCTGAGCCTGCTGCTTCCTACCCTAACACGTGTCACTTATCGAAAAATCGGAACATTTCCAAGCCAAACACTGTCAGACCTAACCCTATCAAACCTTTACCCTAAAAGGTTAAGCCCAAACAGGATTATAGGCATGCTTTCTTCTATACTAGAAAACCTAAACCTACCAACCATGCACACCACTCAGCTTTCAACACTCGACATGCACAATGTCATTATTGTGGCCTCATTGGTCATATCTCTCCTGCATGTAGAATCAGAAAGCTTGTTGATTTAAATATTTATGCTTGGATACCAAAAGCTAACATTTCAGGACCCTACAAGAAATGGGTACCAAAAGTTTTATCTGTAAACTGTTTTGTAGGTGGAACATGCTTCACATGCTAAAAGCAAATGGATCCTCGACAGCGGTTGTTCACGGCATATGACCGGTGACGCTATATTATTTGCAACACTGTCGAAGAAGAAGAAGGAAGGTTATGTTTCCTTCGGTAATAACTTGAAAGGGTATATCATTGGTATCGGTGATGTTGGTAAGTCTCCCTATCCTGTGATTAAAGATGTCTGTCTGGTTACCGAGTTGAAACATAATCTACTCAGCATAAGTCATTTGGCTGATCATGGTTATGGCATCAACTTTGGCAAAGACAAATATATTATAGTTGATAGTTCAACTGGTAGTACTATCTTTGAAGGTATCAGGGAAAACAACATATATGTTTTCTATTTGTTGGAAGAAACTAACATTTCAGGTAGATGCTTAATGGCTAAAAGTGATGAGAGTCATCTGTGACATATGAGACTCGGTCACGCAAATATGGACACAATCTCAAGATTATCCACGAAAAAGCAAGTACGTGGTTTACCGGACATAACATTCAAAAAGGATTCGGTATGCAGCCAATGTGAAAAGAACAAAGCTACCAGATCCACATTCAAGTCAGTAAACGCAGTATGTACTACTAGACCTCTACAATTACTACATATAGACTTATTTGGTCCTAGCAGAGTTGCTAGCCTCGGAGGTAAATTGTATGCTTTTGTAATTATAGATGATTTCTCTAGATACACGTGGGTATACTTCTTGACACGCAAGAATGATGCATTATCCGAATTTGTCGCCTTTTGCAAGAAAGTACAGAATGAAAAAGGTTATATGATCACTCGTATTAGAAGCGATCATGGTGGCGAATTCGAGAATGCAGAATTTGAGCAATTTTGTGACACAGTTTTATACACGAGTTCTCCTGCCCTAGGACTCCACAACAAAATAGAGTTGTGGAACGTAAGAACAGAATTCTATCCAAAATGGCCAGAGTAATGTTAAACCAGTTTAGCCTACCCAAATATTTTTGGGCTGAAGCTGTCAATACAGCTTGCTTTGTTCTCAATAGAGTTCTAATTCGACCCAAATCGAAGAAGACTCCATTTGAGTTATGGTTTGATAGAATTCCATCAATTTCATATTTTAGAATATTTGGTTGTAAGTGCTTTATTGTTAATACAAAAGACAATTTGGGAAAGTTTGACGAAAAGGCCGATGAAGGTATATTTTTAGGTTATGCGGCCAAGAGCAAAGGATACAGAGTCTTCAACAAACGAACCATGATCATCGAAGAATCAATCAACATCACCTTTGATGAATTGAATCAAATGATTATTGATGACAATGACGAAGATCCATCTGTACCAAGCTCAACACCAGCTGATTCTCAACCAAGCTCAGCACTAGCTGATCCTCCTAGAGAAGATCCGGGAACCAGCTACCTTCAGAGTCTGACGAAGATCCAGGAACCAGCTACCTTCACAGCACTAGCCTACCCAAATATTTTTGCCCTTCTAATTTATTAAAAATACCCCCGAACCCTACTCTTCAAAAAAAACATTTTGATACTTTCTCTTCTTCCATACGCCGTTCAGTTTCGAATATAGGTTTTCTTCTCCAAAATCTTCAAACCTTCTTTCAAAAACTCGTCGAAAAATTTCGGAAAGGCCGACAAACGGTAAATTGTTAAAACGGAGGTCCAAACATCATTTTTTTTGCGATTCTAAAATTTTGGAAGGCCGACTAACAAAGATGTTGTTAATCTCCGGCTCCTCGGAAATACGCTCCTTTTGCGATAAATCGGACTTCGTTTCGACCTCCCAGTCAAAAGTTATGGCCCTTCAAAGTTTCAACTGGCCATAAAATGCAGGAGAATGATCATTCTTCGTGCTAAAACTACGGAGAATGGTCATTCTCTATCACGCCCCAGAACCAGAATACTGGAGAGCGGGGGCGTACATAGCCAGCTACGTATATTGAAGTGCAACCCACCTCGTTATACGGTCACGGCTGTCTAGATACATGAGGGTTTAACTACAAGCCAACAGTCTCATATGGTCATAAACAAGCCTATTGTCTCAATCTCAAGCAAGTAGTAACAGTATATAAGATGTCAGAGCACCAAATATATAATAGCAAGGCGTCCCATACATTACATATTCGGATGATCATGAAGCTAGTCGTACAAAATGTCTGGACTAGCAAGAGTTTCAGTCATACATGATCAACCCTAGGATCTGTCAATCATGTTATAGCCCGTAGGCAGACAGTAAATAAAGGTTCATTACGAGCTAACACGTGCTCGCCGGCTAAACGCCTCAAAAGAATAATTTTACAATAAAGTGGGAGAACAAAAAGAAATCCACTCATTGCCAGGGTTACGCCTGGTGTTCACCATCTAGCTGGAAGGTAGGTAGATCCTCTTATGCTGCTCCGATATCTGGCCATACAAAACCAGCTGGGTTAGACCCCAGAAAGAGCAAGTGCCACAAAGGAGGCTTCACTTAGGAACTAAAATCAGCAAATCACCATAGAATGATAAAGATGATAAATAAAGAATTGATAATAATAGAGATCACAACAGTAAACTGAGTACGAAGAAACCATTCAAGTAGCCAGGTCACAACCCTTAAATCAAACAAGGACCGGGGTTGCAGCCCTTCACCTGAATAGAAACCCGTCTCAAATACTATTGGTACAGTGAAGACAATAAACGAAGAGAAGACACAGAACTGCTCCGGGAGCCAGGTTACAACCCTTAAATCAAACAAGGACCGGAGTTGTAACCTTTCGCCTGAACAGAACTGGACCCCTGATCTTTATTGCTAAGGCTAGCATAGTTAATCATGGTATTAAGGTAAGGTAAAACATGACGAATATGGCATGGGGTTGTAATAAGACAATAAACAAAGAGAGGACACAGAACTGCTCCGGGAGCCAGGTTACAACCCTTAAACCAAACAAGGACCGGGGTTGTAACCCTTCGCCCGAATAGAACTGGACCCCCGATCGTTATTGTTAAGGCAAGCATTAATAATCATGTCATGTCACAATCTTGCACAGGATCAGGATAAGACTAAGCTGGAATAAAATCCATCCAATCAATCACGGCCAATCAAGAGTACGGCTTGATACTTTTAACTAACTAGGGTTATTACAGGCCTAGTTACTAACAAGATGCAATGAGATTATCCCAACAGCCACAAGCCCTGCAGACCATCCAGGTTATCCGGGTCGAATATCTGTTTATAAAAAGTGCACAACTTGATTGTGTGCTGGAAATGTGCCCTACTCGTCGGTAGGTTACAAGTCCGTTAGTGCGCCCAGATAACGGGATTGCCTGTAGCTGGGAAATCTCTTCACGACTACTGAATTATTCCAGTTTATTAGCCTTAGTCAATTGCAGTAGGTATCCCTGACCATGGTACTCAGGAATCCCTATCCTAGACATGATGCAAGACAGTACTAGTTTATTTGTGCAAACACAATCGCCCATGGTGTCCAGGTCATTCCTACTTGTCATGTTAGGCTAGTTATCGTAACAGCTTGTCGAGATACATCATGTCAGTTTACTTGTTAAGAGTGCGCCAGGACGGGCCACTATCGTGTTCTATTCTTAAATTATCATGAATGAGAGAAACTTGCATAAAATAACTAGTGACATATCCTTGAAGCTAAGGAAAAGATCTACAACTTTCATGTTTTGAGTTTTTCAGGATTCTAGCAACAAAACAACTTAAACAGGAAAAAACAGTGAAATAGAGCAATTCTGGCGCATGGGATTCCTGCACAATCGGCGTATGGGATTCCTGCACCAATCGGCGCATGGGATTCCTGCACAATCGGCGTATGGGATTCCTGCGCAATCGGCGCATGGGATTCCTACACCAATCGGCGCATGGGATTCCTGCGCAATCGGCGTATGGGATTCTTGCACAATCGGCGCATGGGATTCCTGCGCAATCGCGCATGGGATTTCTGCACAATCGGTGCATGGGATTCCTGCACAAATCGGCGCATAGGAATTTAAACTCACGTTGCGTCTTCAGTACATGTGCATAAGGAACCTACGCGCATGACACGCTCGGAGTCAAAGAATACGTTGCCGGGACTTCACGGCGCATGGCCTCCCGGCACATGGCCTCCCGGGCGCATGGGGTTTCCGGCGCATGGGATTCATCGTCCCCAAACAGTAAGTTCAACCATGAAAGTTTCGAAAACTTGCCATGGCCATAACTTCCTCATCCGAAGTCGAAATCAAGCGAAACAAAAGCCAAAACTGCATGAAATCGAATTCTCTACAACATGGAACCATTAGTTTTTGGAAATACTAAGTTTTTAGAGATCAAAACCAAGAAAACTAAACAAGAAGGAACTTAAAACTTAGATCTATAAAAATATAACCATCAAAATGGAAAATGCCAAGTTCTAAAGTATCTTAGAATCAAGTAAGAAAGAGAATGGAACAATAAAAATTGAGATCCATCATGAAGCAAGTTTGCACTTGCCTAAGCTCTCTCTCTCTCCCTCCTGGTGGTTGAAGAAGTAATGGTGGAGAGTAAATAAAGAAGGAAAGAAATAATGATGAGAGAGAAAAGGAAGGGGTTATAAATAAGGAGGGTGGTGGTAGGTAGGAGGGTTCACCTTTGGTTCATGATGAACCAAAGCAAACCAAGCCAAGCCGAACCAACCCAAGAATAAACCAATCAATAAAATGCTAGAATAAATCAAGCAGGGAGACATGCAATACGGGTCAAATTACGTATACGTATACCAAAGATATGCAATACGAACCACATGTATTACAACTCTACCCACCTTATAAGAATTCCGTCCTCGGAATTTAATTAAGAGGCTAGAGGGGCAAGGACAAGCTATACTAATCACAAGCAAGCTATACTTGGCAGTCAATCAATCA
This sequence comes from Iris pallida, assembly GCA_029216955.1. NCBI lineage: Eukaryota > Viridiplantae > Streptophyta > Magnoliopsida > Asparagales > Iridaceae > Iris > Iris pallida. Next base: position 34,779,937 of record JANAVB010003398.1, read on the forward strand.
TGCAAGCAAGGAATCGAAGGCATGAGGTATAAGGAGGACATTATACCTCACGAGTCAAACAGGTCGGAATATCGTGATCGGATATCATCCTCACGCTCCCACGTTGACTCACCCAAAGAGTGATGACCCCAAGCAACTCGGACTAACTTGATAGTCTTGTTCTTGAGTATCTTCTCTCTCCGGTCTAATATAGACACGGGCCTCTCCTCATACGAAAGGTTGGTACCGATAACCAATTCCGAATGATCTAGGATGTGGTTCGGGTCCGGGATATACCGTCGCAGTTAGGATACATGAAATACGTCATGCACCTCACGTAGCGATGGTGGAAGAGCGAGACGATAGGATATATCTCCTACTCGCTCCAGAATGTCAAATGGCCCTATATACCTAGGACTAAGCTTTTCCCGTACGCCGAAACGAATGACGCCATGGTTAGGCAAAATCCTCAGGAATACATGGTCGCCGACAGAAAACTCAAGAGGGCGCCGATGAGAATCGGCCTAATGACGCTGGCGATCTTGGGCAACTCGAACATGATCTCTGACTTTCCTGACCACCTCAACAGTTTGAGCAATCATTTCTGGACGGAGCATCTGCCTCTCTCCGACATCGTCCCATGCTAGCGGGGATCGGCACTTCCTACCATACAGTGCCTCGAACGGTGCCATCTGGATACTAGCTTAGAAACTGTTGTTGTACGAGAACTCTACAAGGTGCAGGTGATCTTCCCACGAACCACCGAAGTCGAGCGTACAAGATCTCAACATATCTTCGAGAGTCTGGATCGTGCATTATGACTGGCCATCTCTCTGTGGGTGATATGCTGAGCTGAACTGCAGGCGAGTCCCCAAACTCTCTTGCAGGCTACGCCAAAAGTGTGACGTAAATCTGGAATCTCTGTCCGAGGTGATACTGACTGGTACACCGTGCAATCTGATAATCTGTCGGAGATACATCTCCGCTAGCTGAGCCATCGACTGACCAACTCTGAACGGAAGAAAGTGAGCCACCTTCGTGAGCCTGTCTATGACAACCCAAATAGCGTCTCTGCCAGCCGGGGATCTAGGTAATCCAGTCACGAAATCTATGGTTATATGCTCCCACTTCCATTCTGGAATCGACAAGGGCTAAAGAAGTCCAGCTGGTCTCTGATGTTCAGTCTTAACTTGTTGGCAAACCAAACATCGAGAGACAAACCGGGCTATCTCCCTCTTTATGCCATTCCACCAAAAGTGCTGACGAATATCACGGTACATCTTCGTACCGCCGGGATGAATGGAATACTGCGAACTGTGTGCCTCCGTCATGATCTCCTGTCTGATATCTCTACTAGCTACACAAAGACGCTTCCCATGTTGAAGTGTACTGTCTTCATGAATGCATAACTCTGGTCTTTGTCCTGCCTCACACTCTGCTCTGAGTCGCTGAAGCTTGGAATCTGCTGACTGCGCCATCCGGATCCTCTCGACTATAGTGGACTGAACTTGCATGCTGGCCATCAATGCCACACTGGAAGGGAGGACAACTTCTATACCCATCTTCTGAAGATCTGCTAACAGCTCTGGTTGCGCTGTTAGGAAATAAACTCCGGCTCTCCTGCTCAATGCATCTGCAACGACGTTGGCCTTCCCAAGATGATACTGCAAGTTAACATCATAATCCACAAGTAGCTCTAGCCACCTTCTCTGACGCATGTTAAGATCCTTCTGAGTGAAAACATACTTCAGGCTCTTGTGGTCGGTGAAAATCTCCACCCTATCTCCGTACAAGTAGTGCCTCCACAACTTAAGTGCAAACACTACTGCTGCCAATTCCAAGTCATGGGTTGGGTAATTCCTCTCATGATCACGAAGTTGTCGTGACGCATAAGCTATTACCTTCCCATGCTGCATCAGAACACATCCCAAACTTCTGCCTGAAGCATCGCAATATACTGAAAATCCTCCAGTTCCATCTGGAAGCGTGAGAATAGGAGCCGTCATCAAGCCTCGCTTCAACCTCTCAAAAGAATCCTGGCACTCTGCTGTCCAAGCAAACTGCACCTCCTTGCGGGTCAACTGGTTCAGTTGTGCTGAAATTCGAGCAAAGTTCGAAACAAATCGACGGTAATAGCCGGCCAATCCAAGAAAACTGCAAACTTCTGCAACTGTGCTGGGCACTAGCCACGACTCAATAGCCACGATCTTCTGGGGATCCACTTCAACTCCTCCTCAGGTGATGATATGACCCAAGTACGAAATGCAATCGAGCCAGAACTCGTATTTACTGAACTTGGCATACAACTGGTGCTCCCTGAGAATCTGGAGGACGATTCTGAGATGCTGCTCATGCTCCGCCTCACTCTTGCTGTAGACCAGGATGTCATCTAGGAACACAATCACGAACTGATCCAAGTAAGGCATAAAGATGCGATTCATGAGGTCCATGAATACAGCTGGCGCATTGGTGGCTCCAAATGGCATCACAAGGAACTCCCAATGCCCAAACCTAGATCTAAAAGCAGTCTTTGGGATGTCCTGCTCTCTGACTCTGATCTGATGGTATCCTGACCGCAAGTCGATCTTCGAAAATACCGCTGCCCCTTGGAGTTGATCAACAAGTTATCTATCCTCGGGATAGGGTATCTGTTCTTGATTGTCACTGAGTTTAAGGTACGATAATCTACACATAATCTGGATGTACCATCCTTCTTTTTCACAAGAAGCATCGGGGCTCCCCAAGGCGATCCACTAGCACGAATGAATCCCTTGGTTCTGAGTTCTTCAATCATCTTGTACAATATCTCTAGCTCTGACGGCGCCATCCTGTAGACTCTCTCTGACACTGGGGCTGTCCCGGGAATCAAGTCGATGGTAAACTCGATCTCTCGCTCTGGCGACATTCCTGGAAGCTCTTCTGGGAAAACATCTGGAAACTCTTCAACTATCCGGGATAACTGCATTGCTGCTACTGCCATCCGCAATACTGGAGGAGAAGGTTCAACTTCGCCTCGGGAGAAAAAAAACTCCGGCTCGCCTGGAATGCTAAAAATAACCCTGCCAATGTGGCAGTCTATCCTAGCATACTGGTCCCTCAACCAATCCATCCCTAAGACCACATCATAATCGGCCATCGGGAACTCTATCAATCTAGCGGGGAACTCTCTACCGCTAACTACGATTCGACACGAGGAAAACACCCTATCTACTCCCACAAGTCCATTACCAGTAAGTATATTGAGCCTCACTGATAATGACTCGGGCTCCAATCCTATCCGTGTCGCGAATCGTGCAGACATAAATGAATACGAGGCACCAGAATCAAATAATACTGAAGCTGGAAAGGTGTTGACGAGAATAGTACCTGCCACTACCTTACCTGGTGCTAATCCTTCCTCTCCCATGGACAAGGCCAGCACTTGACCATGTCCTCTGGGTGCGGGTCCCCTCTGCTGAAAATTTCTCTGCCTGCTCTGGATCAGGGCTTGGGCTTGGGCATACTGTTGCGGTCTCTACTGCTCGAATGCCTGGGCCTGCGTCGACAATGGCCTCGAAAACGGGTACTGTTGCTGCTGCTGCCGCTGGACTGGTGCTGGTCCTCTAACTGCAGGACTAGAAAAGGCTGATGATGAACTCCTCATGTTCGGGAAGTTCCCTACCCTGTGGTCCGGGGCACCACAAACCAAGCACAAACCCTGTGCTCTGCGACATTCTGATACCATATGCCCTGGCTTCCCGCAGTGTGAACATCCTACTGCGGAAGACTGCTTTTGCTTCTGCGGGGTTGAATGCTGAACCGACGTTACCGAGGTCGCCCGTCTAGGAGCTCCAATGGTCAAAGCCCTGGCTGTCGGGGCTGGTGCTGATGAATGATTCATCTGGTTGTGGGATCACTTTCGACCTCCGGTCCTATCCATGATCCTCTGGAAGGTATATTCATGCCTCCGGGCTGCCCTCAGTACTGTATCAAAGGTCTGATGCTCAAACTGCTCCACCGCCAACAAAATCTTTAGGTGGAGCCCCTGTTGGAACCGCTGGGCTCTATCGAACTCGGTCGCCACCAAGGTGGGAGCAAACCGACTAAGCCTGGAGAACTCGGTCGCATATCCATCGACCATCCTGCCCATATGCTTTAGATTGGTGAACCTCGTCTGTAGATCATACCGAGCTACAGCATCGAAATACTTGGTCTGGAATCTCTCTCTGAATACTGCCCAAGCAATAGGTGCCACTAATCCAACGGCCTGTGCCGTCCACCAGCTGCGGGCAAGATCCAATAGCTGTAGGTGCACCACAACCACCTTCTCGTTCTCTAGAGTCCTGACTGCTTCTAGAATCACCTATGTGTCCTGAAGCCATGCATCTGCAGCGATCGCATCTTCACTGCCGTCGAAGAATGGAGGGTTCAAGCGCTTGAAGCTGTTGGCCGTGCTGTTACCCTGATGACCTCCTCTGGTTAAAGCATCTGCCACCGTCTGGTGCAAGGCATCTCCTCGACGATCCTGGGAGGCTAATAGTGACCTGATGAGACCCACCAAAGTGGCATCATCAGGCTCTGCATGCTGGACGGGATAAACTGGTGGCTCTCCTCCAGTAGGCATGACTCTGGAGGCTACTCCTGAATGCTAGACTTGATCTCCAGGTTGCTGTTGATCCGCGGGAGGTGATCCGTCTTGCTGATCGGCAGGTCCAGGAACAATACCGCTGAAGAAGACGACATAGAGAACAATAAGGAAGGACCAGGACAGACCAACGATACAAGCATGTGATCAGGTCAAGATTACAGGGATTCAGAAGATACGAGCAGAGATCAAGGGCGAGTACTGATTGAGACATCTATTCGATAAATTCTCATATATCTTGATTTACAAGACCTGCATGGGCCACCACTTAAACCATGTTACGCCCCAGAACCAGAATACTGGAGAGAGCGGGGTGCGTACATAGCCAGCTACGTATATTGAAGTGCAACCCACCTCGCTATACGGTCACGGCTGTCTAGATACATGAGGGTTTAACTACAAGCCAACAGTCTCATATGATCATAAACAAGCCTATTGTCTCAATCTCAAGCAAGTAGTAACAGTATACAAGATGTCAGAGCACCAAATATATAATAGCAAGGCGTCCCATACATTATATATTCGGATGATCATGAAGCTAGTCGTACAAAATGTCAGGACTAGCAAGAGTTTCAGTCATACATGATCAACCCTAGGATCTGTCAATCATGTTACAGCCCGTAGGCAGACAGTAAATAAAGGTTCATTACGAGCTAACACGTGCTCGCCGGCTAAACGCCTCAAAAGAATAATTTTACAATAAAGTGGGAGAACAAAAAGAAACCCACTCATTGCCAGGGTTACGCCTGGTGTTCACTATCTGGCTGGAAGGTAGGTAGATCCTCTGGTGCTGCTCCGATATCTGGCCATACAAAACCAGCTGGGTTAGACCCCAGAAAGAGCAAGTGCCACAAAGGAGGCTTCACTTAGGAACTAAAACCAGCAAATCACCATAGAATGTTAAAGATGATAAATAAAAAATTAATAATAATAGAGATCACAACAGTAAACTGAGTACGAAGAAACCATTCAAGTAGCCAGGTCATAACCCTTAAACCAAACAAGGACCGGGGTTGCAGCCCTTCACCTGAATAGAAATCCATCTCAAATACTATTGGTACAATGAAGACAATAAACGAAGAGAAGACACAGAACTACTCCGGGAGCCAGTTTACAACCCTTAAACCAAACAAGGACCGGGGTTGTAATCCTTCGCTTGAACAGAACTGGACCCCTGATCTTTGTTGCTAAGGCCAGCATAGTTAATCATGGTATTAAGGTAAGGTAAAACATGACGAATATGGCATGGGGTTGCAATAAGACAATAAATGAAGAGAGGATACAGAACTGCTCCGGGAGCCAGTTACAACCCTCAAACCAAATAAGGACCGGGGTTGTAACCTTCGCCTGAATAGAACTGGACCCCCGATCGTTATTGTTAAGGCAAGCATCAATAATCATGTCATGTCACAATCTTGGACAGGATCAGGATAAGACTAAGCTGGAATAAACTCCATCCAATCAATCACGGCCAATCAAGAGTACGGCTTGATACTTTTAACTAACTAGGGTTATCACAGGCCTAGTTACTAACAAGATGCAATAAGATTATCCCAACAGCCACAAGCCCTGCAGACCATCCAGATTATCCGGTCGAATGTCTGTTTATGAAGAGTGCACCACTTGACTGTGTGCTGGAAATGTGCCCTACTCGTCGGTAGGCTACAAGTCCGTTAGTACGCCCAGATAACGGGATTGTCTGTAGCTGGTAAATCTCTTCATGACTACTGAATTATTCTAGTTTATTAGCCTTAGTCAATTGCAGTAGGTATCCCTGACCGTGGTACTCAGGGATCCCTATCCTAGACATGATGCAAGACAGTACTAGTTTATTTGTGCAAACACAATCGCCCACGGTGTCCAGGTCATTCCTACTTGTCATGTCAGGCTAGTTGTCGTAACAGCTTGTCGAGATACATCATGTCAGTTTACTTGTTAAGAGTGCGTCACGACGGGCCACTATCGTGTTCTATTCTTATATTATCATGAATGAGAGAAACTTGCATAAAATAACTAGTGACATATTCTTGAAGCCAAGGAAAAGATCTACAACTTTCATGTTTTGAGTTTTTTAGGATGCTAGCTACAAAACAACTTAAACAGACAAAAACAGTAAAATAGAGCAATTCCGGCGCATGGGATTCCTGTACAATCGGCGCATGGGATTCCTGCGCAATCGGCGCATGGGATTCCTGCGCAATCGGCGCATAGGATTCCTGTACAATCGGCACATGGGATTCCTACGCAATCGGCGCATGGGATTCCTGCACCAATCGGCGCATGGGATTCCTACACAATCGGCGCATGAGATTCCTGCACAATCGGCGCATGGGATTCCTGCGCAATCGGCGCATGGAATTCCTGTACAATCGGCGCATGAGATTCCTGCGCAATCGGCGCATGGGATTTCTGCACAATCGGCGCATGGGATTCCTGCGCAAATCGGCACATGGGAATTTAAACTCACGTTGCGTATTCAGTACATGCGCATAAGGAACCTACGCGCATGACACGCTCGGAGTCAAAGAATGCGTTGTCGGGACTCCACGACGTATGGCCTCCCGGCGCATGGCCTTCCGGCCGCATGGGGTTCCCGGCGCATGGGATTCATCGTCCCCAAACAACAAGTTCAGCCATGAAAGTTCCAAAAACTTGCCATTGCATAACTTCCTCATCCGAAGTCGAAATCAAGCAAAACAAAAGCCAAAACTGCATGAAATCGAATTCTCTACAACATGGAACCATTAGTTTTTGGAAATACTAAGTTTTTAGAGATCAAAACCAAGAAAACTAAACAAGAAGGAACTTAAAACTTAGATCTACAAAAATATAACCATCAAAATAGAAAATGCCAAGTTCTAAAGTATCTTAGAATCAAGTAAGGAAGAGATTGGAACAATAAAACTTGAAATCCATCATGAAGCAAGTTTGCACTTGCCTAAGCTCTCTCTCTCTCTCTCTCCCTCCTGGAGGTTGAAGAAGTAATGATGGAGAGTAAATGAAGAAGGAAAAAAATAATGATGAGAGAGAAATGGAAGGGGTTATAAATAAGGAGGGTGGTGGTAGGTAGGAGGGTTCACCTTTGGTTCATGATGAACCAAAGCAAACCAAGCCAAGCCGAACCAACCCAAGAATAAACCAATCAATAAAATGCTAGAATAAATCAAGCAGGGAGACATGCAATACGGGTCAAATTACGTATACGTATACCAAGATACGCAATACGAACCACAGGCATTACATTTTCCTTGTTAAATTGACAAAGAATAGCCATTCTCCGTGTTAGAAAGACGGAGAATGATCATTCTCTCCGCCAATTTAACAAGGAGAATGGCCATTCTTCGTGGTTTTAGCACTAAAACCACGGAGAATGGCTCAGAGAACGGCCATTCTTCGTGTTAAAATGACGGAGAATGACCATTCTCCGTCAATTTAACACGGAGAATGGCCATTCTCCGTCATTTTACACTACCAAAATAAGTCATATCAGCGACGAAATTAGCGACGCCAAGTTAAAACGTCGCCAATATTTTTGGCTTTAGCGACGCCAAATGTAAGCGTCACAATACGTCGCTGATAGCGACAAACAGCGACATATTGCGACTACCTTTAGTCTAATTAAAACCAACGTCGTTGATTTGTCGGAAAACGTCGCCAGTTTTATTGGTTCAGCGACATTTAGCGTCGCAAAGCTTAAGGCGTCGCCGAATATTAAAGGAACGTCGACGCTTTGCGACGTATTTATAGACGTCGCTAAATTCTGCTAAATAGGGTTTCCTCGGTTCGACTTTTCATTTCTCCCTCTTTCCAAATTTTTTTTCCCGCCCCTCTTCCCCCGACCTCGACGACAGGCCGACCCCCTTCCCTCCGGCGCCGCTCATCCTCCTCCTTCACCGCGAGCCCCTTCTTCTCCCTCCGGCGAGCCCCTTCTCCTCCTCCTCCACCGCGAGATCCTCCTCCTCCTCCACCACCGAACTTGTCCTCCTCCTCCTCCACTACCGCGAGGAGACTGAAGGTAAACCCTAACCCTAATTGAGGTATTTTTCGTGTCCAAAATGGACACGGAGACACATTACGACCATGTGTTCACTGATACAGTGTGTTCGTGAGGTTTTGGACACTTTGTGTCCATTTGTTGGACACGTGGACACCCCCAAGCATGCATATATATATATTTCACCTCTGTACACTTAATCCCCTCCTCCTCCACCACTGAACTTGTCCTCCTCCTCCACCACCGCGAAGAGACTGAAGGTAAACCCTAACCCTAATTGAGGTGTTTTTTGTGTCCAAAATGGACACGGAGACACATTACGACCATGTGTTCACTGATACAGTGTGTTCGTGAGATTTTGGACACTTTGTGTCCATTTGTTGGACACGTGGACACCTCCACGCATGCATATATATGTATTTCACCTCTGTACACTTAATCCCCTACATACACTTGTGTATTTTCGTATTAATTTGGATTTGCATATTGGGTTGGGTTTTGATATAGTGTTTGATACATTGTTTCACCTTGCAACATTCCTACACTTATTTTAGACAACAAGTATATGAACCAATTAGTCAACATCTATTTGTTGAAGTATGGTACTCCATTCTTCGTAAGTTCTAGCTATATATGTCTCAAGATCCAATACTCAAAAATCCCAAGAAGAAGAAGAAGAAAAGAATAAAATGACATCGCTTAACACCCTATGACAACTCCATGAATAAAGTAGACGATCCTCCATACAAGTCTTCCTTCATCTATTGTCTTAAAGTGTGAGTTCTACAGTATGGTTCTCTTTGTAGAATTGTGTCTTATTTTAGACAACAAGAGTTTCCTATTTTTACAGGTAACTATGGTGTGGTTGTATACATCATGTATATGTATGTGTGTGTCTAGTGGGAGAAAGGGGGAGGGTTAACTAGTACCAGGTATTTGGAGAGGAGGGAGAGTTTAGACTAGTATATATAGACTAATATCCTAAAACTTGACTTATACAACTTAGAAATGGCTAGTTTGACCAAGTTGGACTAGTTTAGCTTAGAGTTGACTCGGTTGGACTATACATAATATATAGACTAATATCCTAAAACATGACTTATACAACTCAGCCTATATAAAATATTGTAGACACGGGTGATATACCACTGCGATAATCTCTGGCCACCGCACGCACAAATACGCGAAACAAAAGTTAGCAATACGAAAAGAAGATGACCGATTTGTTCTGACCATTTAACGTAAAATGTCATGTGTACATATACTGCAGAAAGTGTAGACCGCATGAACTGACAAACGAGAATTTGGGGATCAAAGTTGTAACAAGTAAAGTTATGTTTTGGATATGTTCTATTCTTGTTAAGCTCTTTGTGCACAAAGCAAGATATAACGAATGCAGAACATCTCTCGAGTTTACGACTCTTGTATGCTCTATACTTGAGTTACGAACTCGTTATTTGTTCTATATTCTCTATTTATAGCTTGCTTTGTGAACAAAGAGCTTGCAAGAGTTCTTTTTCCAAAGCACAACTTGACTTGTTCCAGCTTTGAGACCCTCATTTTCGTGCGTCATCAGTTCATGTCGGTCTTCACTTTCCCCAGTAACTTTCTCTAATTAACTCTATCCCTCGGTTGAGCTACTATTTCAAAGCTTTGACACTTGCATATCATTCACTACCTTGATGTATCTATCTTACAGAATTATGGAGCTGAATTACTATCTGCGGAATCGTACTTGGATGTACAACCATCATCCTGATGACATGTACGGTGTGCGGGATGAATTCATAGAGGGTGTACACCAGTTCCTGTAGTTTGCCAAGGCGTTCCCTCAGTACATGGACGATACCAAAATTAAGTGTCCGTGTGTGAGATGTCGCAACTTAAAATATCATCCAGAAGTGGATGTCACGTATCATTTATACTCGAAGGGTTTCACGTCGAATTACTATCAGTGGAGCGAGCACGAAGAACTTGTGTCTTTAGCATCGGAGTACGAGCCTTATGTGGATGTCCACAACAACGCTCCTTACGACGATGGGTTGGTGAACATGGTTTTCGACGCGGCCGGGCCTAGTTTCGATCCGGATGATCATGATGCACCTGAGGAGGCACCAAACCCTGATGCTGCACAGTTCATGGAGTTGCTGGAGAATGCAAGGACTCCATTATATCCTGGTTGTGAGGATCATTCACCGTTGGAGGTGGTTACAAGATTGTTGAGCATCAAGTCCGATTTTAACATGTCGCAAGATTGCTACCACCGTCTTATGGAGTTGCTTATAGAAATATTGCCTGAGGGTGCGAAGTTGCCTAAAGACTTCTATCGGTCTAAGAGGATGGTTAGATCGCTCTGGATGGGATACGAAAAAATCGATGCCTGTCGCAATGGGTGCATGTTGTACTACAAAGACGACAAGGATGAAGACGCCTGCAGATTTTGTGGTGTCGATCGCTACAAGGCATGTGGTAGAGGAAAGTCTGTCGGTGCCAGTAAGCCTACCTCTTCGATGCACTACTTGCCGTTGACGTCAAGGTTGCAGCGGTTGTTTATTGTGAAGGAAACTGCAGAAAATATGAGTTGGCATAAGCGGGAACATACCGAAGGAGTGTTGGATCACCCATCTGATGGAGAAGCATGGAAGCACTTTGATCGAGAGTATCCAGATTTTGCTTCTGATCCGCGTAATGTCAGATTGGGTCTCTGCTCCGACGGTTTTACCCCATTCGGACTTTCGGTATCCCAGTATTCGTGTTGGCCTGTGATCATCACCCCGTACAATCTACCGCCTTGGATGTGCATGAAGACTCCGTATATATTTGTCACCCCCATTTTCTGTATTTCGTATTTGTACTCGTAATTTGATTTTGGCACGTATTTTATTTTCTCGACTTGTAGATTTGGTTTCTCGTAAATGGGTTTTGGACCATGACTTGGTTTTATTTTGTGGAGTTGGTTTGGTTTGGTTTGGTTCATCATGAGTGGAACACCTTAGCCTATTCTCCACCTCCATTCCATCACAACCACCCTCATTAAAATCCACCAACCTTTTCTCTCTCCTCCATAACTCCATTAATTTTCTACAACTTCTTCTTCTTCCTTCTTCCACACAACTCCCCAACCCATAGGCAAGTGCACCTTGCCACCACATAAGGACCCAATTTTATTTGTCCATTAGCTAGATTAGGACATGGAGAACAACATTAGAACTTGGCATTTTGCGATTTGGAGTCTCCATGGTTCTAGATCTAAGTTTTAGTTATTTTCTGATTTACATGGTTTTGATCTATTTTAGTTGGATTTTATGGATTTTTGATGCTTCCATGTGGAAGAGAATTCGATTTTACTCAAGTTAGAACTTTGAAAATCTAGAATTGGTTTTGATTTGGCTAAGTTATGAAGATTTGAAATTTTGGTGTTCTTGAGGAGTTCATCTCAGCCTTGGTGAAGGCTCTCGGCCAGTGCTCTTTAGCACTTGACCGTTTGCGCACCCCAGCCTATGCTCTTTAGCGCATGGCCGATTACGTATAGGCTTAGCCAGTGCATTGCGCTGCGCTGGATTGCGCTGGCACAAGCTAGCCATGCGCAAGCCGGCCATGCGCAAGGTAACCCCTGCGCACTCGACCATTGCGCAGACCATACTCTGCGCAGTCTACCCTTGCGCAAACCAATCAATGCGCAAGGCAGCCCCTGTACCCTTGGTCCATGCGCAATGACCCATTGTGCAGTACATCCCCTGTGCCCCTTTTACCCTATGCCCCTTGACCCCATGTGCAGTCTACCCTTGCGCAAGGTAACCCTTGCGCAAGGCAACTCTTGCGCAGCTCTTCCATGCGCAGTGCATACCCTGCGCAGCCCAACCCCTGACCCCCCTTGCACAACCTACTTGTCTATGATGAATTTGTTTATTTCTTGATCTTGGCTCTTTTATAGTCCTATATATATTGGTATTTTATTAGATATTTTATGCCCATTTTATATCCTTACACCTTTTGTCATGAACTGATTTTACTTAATATGTTTGGAATGACTATTGTACCTGGCTTGGTATGACAAGGAACTAACATAACACGGCAGTGACCCGTAGCGGTGCACTCCTGACATGACCAACCTGACTTGATAGTGGCCCGTCGTGGCACACTCCTGACAAGTACCCTGACATGAATTATCTTGATAACTTGATAGTGGCCGTGGCGGCGCACTCCTGACTTTTAGCATGACTTGATAACTTGAGTTGACCTGCCTTGACACCGTGGGTGGTTCTTTCTTGCTTGCTTGTTAAATCCACTTTTCCAGTCTTGCATCATGTCTAGGATGGGACTCCTGAGTACCACGGTCAGGAGTACCTACCAAAATGGATTAAGGCTAATAACTAGAATAACAATAGTAGTCATGAAGAGATGACACAGCTACAGGCAATCCCGTTACCTGGGCGCTCTTGGGATCTGTAGCCTGCCGTCGTGTAGGGCACATTTCCAGCGCACTGTTACGTGTTGCACCTCTAAGTTACCTAAGGGTACATGCATTTCCTGGACGATGTACCCACCTGAATTCAACCCCTAATTTTTGACCTGGGTAACCTGGATGGTCTGCAGGGCTTGTGGCTGTGGAACAATCTCACTGCATCTTGTTAGTAATTAGGCCTGTGATAACCTTAGTTAGTTAAGTAGTAAGCCGTAGGATCTGCTTGGCCGTGATTGATTGAATGAGGTATAACTAGTCTAGCTATGTCTTGATCCCGTACAAGATTGTTTCCTGTCTTGATTCTCTTACATTATTATCTTGCCGATAAATGGTGGAAAACCAAGTTCTGTTCAGATGAAGGGTTACAACCTCGGTCCTTATTTGGTTTACGGGTTGTAACCTGGCTATCGGAATAATTCCATGGTTATCTCGTCGTATATCATCCTGACATGTTTTCGTAAGTTCTAGTTTTAATATTAGATTTTATTGTGCTGATTGCTGGCTTTTGTTCTTATTTTGTGGCCCCCTTGTGGCACTTGCTCTTTCTGGGGTTGACCCAGCTGGTTTTGTGTGGCCAGATTTCGGAGCAGCTTCCGAGGATCTACCAAGCTTCCAGCCCAATGGTGACAACTAGACGGAACCCGGGCCAAGAGTGGGTTTTCCTTTTTGTCTTGCCCACTTTATTGTAAAAATTATTCTTTTAAGGCGTTTAGCCGACGAACACCTGTTAGCTCGATGCACATTTACTTACTGTCCGCCTACGGGCTGTAACATGATTAACAAATCCTAGGGTTGATCATGTATGACTGAACTCTTGTTAGTCCTGACATTTTGTACGACTAGCTTCATGATCAACTGAATATGTAATATTTGGGACGCCTTTTATTGTATATTTGGTGGTCTAACATCTTGTATCCATATTACTTGCTTAAGATTGAGACAATAGGCTTGTTTATGACCTTAAGAGACTTTTGGCTTGTAGTAAACCCTCATATATCTAGACAGCCGTGACCGTATATCGAGGTGGATTCCATTTCAATATACGTAGCTGGCTATGTACGCCCCCCGCTCTCCAGTATTCTGGTTCTGGGGCGTGACAATATTTCTCACCGTTATTATCCCAAGTCCGAACAATCCGAAAAGTAACATCGATGTGTATTTACAGCCGTTGATTGATGAGTTGAATCAGCTGTGGGAAGTAGGTTCCAACACGTACGATGTATTTAGTAAACAAAATTTCCAGATGCGGGCAGCACTTATGTGGACCATCAACGACTTTTCGGCCTATGGAATATTATCTGGATGGAGCACGCATGGTCGTCTTTCATGTCCGTATTGCATGGACAACACTAAGGCTTTCCGTTTGAAACACGGAGGCAAACCGTGCTTCTTCGATTGTCATCGACAATTCCTACCGAAGGATCATCCATACCGGAGGAACATGAATGCTTTTCGTGCTGGCGTTGTGGAGAAGGCTAATCTTCCGCCAAGGTGGCCCGGATACATGATATGGAAAGAGGTAAAAGATTTACCAAGAGCTATTGAGCAGCCTGCTACGGGCTACAAGTGTGACGGATTTGGTCGCACTCATAACTGGACGAAGAGGAGTATATTCTGGGATCTTCCATATTGGAGCACCAATCTGATTAGACATAACCTTGATGTCATGCATATCGAGAAGAATGTGTTTGACAACATAATTAATACTGTAATGGACGTAAAGGGGAAGACGAAAGACAATCCAAAGGCTAGATTGGACTTGGAAGAAATATGTAGACGTCCTGCATTGCATTTGATAGAGGACGGGAATGGGAAGTTGAAGCAGCCTAAGGCAATTTTCTCACTGGAGAAGGAGGATAAAGTGAGGCTTTGTAGGTGGATTCAAGGTCTGAAATTTCCAGATGGGTATGTTTCGAACTTGAGAAGATGCGTCGACCTCAAGGAGAACAAACTGACAGGTATAAAAAGCCATGATTGTCACGTATTCATGGAGCGGTTAATTTCGATTGCATTTCGGGAATTCTTACCGCAGGCAGTTTGGGATCCATTGACGGAGCTTAGCATATTCTTCAGGGACCTTTGTTCTAAGAAATTGCTCGTTGATCGTCTAGAAATGCAAAAGAAGGACATTGCGGTAACACTGTGCAAGCTAGAGAGGGTGTTCCCTCCTGGATTCTTCGACTCTATGGAGCATTTGCCGATTCATCTTTCCTACGAGGCACGTGTTGGTGGACCCGTCGAATATCGATGGATGTACCCGTTCGAGCGACATTTGAATCACCTAAAAAGAAAGGTAAAAAATAAGGCTCGGGTCGAGGGTTCTATTTGTGAAGCCTATATTCTCGAGGAGATTACAAATTTCTGCTCCTCCTATTTCAAACCTCATGTTGCTACGAATAGAACGAGGGCTCCGAGAAACGACGACGGATATCAAGAATTTAATGATGGAATACTGAAAGTATTCAATGCGTCCGGAAAGCCTTCGGGGAAAATAAAGAAGAGATATTTGAATGACGAAGAGCTAAGGGCTGCTCAGTTGTATGTATTATTCAATTACGACGAGGATGAAGTGGAGAAGCTAGAGGGATAAGTAACTCAGGATGATGAGTTTATGTCACACCCCAGAACCAGAATACTGGAGAGCGGGGGCAGACATAGCCAGCTACGTATAACGGAATGGAATCCACACCGCTATACGGTCACGGCTGTCTAGATATGTGAGGGTTTCACTACAATCCATCAGTCTCTTAAGGTCATAAAATAGCCTATTGTCTCAATCTCAACCAACTAATAATAATCACAAGATATCAGATCACCAAATATACAATTGTAAGGCGTCCCAGACATTACATATCCAGATGATCATGAAGCTAGTCGTTACAAAATGTGAGGACTAGCAAGAGTTCAGTCATACATGATCAACCCCCGGGGCTTGTCAATCATGTTACAGCCCGTAGGCAGACAGTAAATAAAGTTACAAACGAGCTAACACTTGCTCGTCGGCTAAACGCCTCAAAAGAATAATTTACAATATTACAGTGGGAGAACAAAAGAAACCCACTCGATGCCCTGGTTACGCCTGGTGGTCACCATCGGGCTGGAAGACAGGTAGATCCTTTGCTGCTGCTCCGGTATCTGGCCATACAAAACCAGCTGGGTCAGACCCCAGGAAGAGCAAGTGCCACAAAGAAGGCCACAAAATAAGAACCAAAGCCAGCAAATTAGCACAATAATATAATTACATAATAAGAGACAGTAATTTAAGCAAAAGCATGATGGGTAATTATAAAAGACAATCTTGCATAGAATCACTAAAAGACAGGACATATGAAAAAGCATGTCAGGATGATATACGATGAGATAACCATGGGACTATTCAGATAGCTAGGTTACAACCCGTAAACCAAACAAGGACCAGGGTTGTAACCCTTCGTCTGAACGGAACTTGGTTTCTCTCACCATTTATCGGCAAGATAAATATAAGAAATCAGGTCAAGTAACAATCTGGAATGACAATCATTATAGTGACAATCATTATAGTGACAATCTGGAGAGACAATCATTCAATTATTCTGGTACAATCTTACAATCAATCAATTCTAGACAATACTATACTGGACTAGACTCCATCCAAGCAATCACGGCCAATCATTGCCTACGGCTTTCTACATTAACTAACTAGGGTTATCACAATCCTAGTTACTAGCAAGATGCAATGAGATGCTCCAAGTAGTCACAGGCCCTGCAGCTATCCAGGTTATCCAGGCAATCATTATAGTGACAATCTAGAGAGTACAATACATTAGAGTTACAATAGAGTTCAATCATTAAAGTGACAATCAAGAGTGCCCCACATAACAGTGGGTTAGAAATGTGCCCTACTCGTCGGCAGGCTACCAGTCCAAATATTTGCGGCCGGGATAACGGGATCGCCTGTAACTGGGGAACATCTCTTCATGACTAGTGAATTATACTAATTATTAACCTTAGTCCAATTCAGTAGTGTCACGACCCGTTACCCAAATTGTTGGGCCGGGCCGAGCCATGTCCAGCCTACGCTTAAGATAAAGCGCAGTAAGTTGTTCTAGAGATAACAAGATAAGACTAAATGTGCTAACAGTTCTATAAGTGAAGAAGAATCATAAATGCTCCAAACACAAAAGTCATCTCATATATAGAAATAAGTCCAAAGTACAAGTCTGAAATGTAAAACTGGATACATGTCCAGTTACAAAATACGTAGTCTAATACATGACTACACTAAGTATCCCAAGCAGCTAAGCAAACTAGACGAGTCTTCCCGCAGGAACATCCTCGTATGGCAAAGCCAGGTCCTCGGCAGTAACTCCATAATATGAGTCGCAGAGCAACTCCTCCTCAGTAAGGATACCTACAACGTTATCCTGTCAGGACGAGAGCAAGTACAACCTCTACAACTAAAATACTGAACATATAATGAAAGAGATGTACAACAAGAAATATGGTGTGATAAGTCTATAAAACAGGAAATACTGGAAAACATGGCCTCATGGTACAACTGGGATCACAGTATCATAGTAATATAGGGAACATGGCATATCATGGTTTAATTGGTTCTTTTTAGAAATGACAACATATAGTTTAAAAGTTTAAAACTGTAGTATGTACGTGAATCGGTCAATAGGTAATCAGGATGTACAGTGGCACATATCAAGTTTTTCTGGCATGCACATACGTGCACGAACGGCATCGGTGTATATCCATACACAAACGCAAGATCAGAACCTACGGCAAGGTTACATATAGAATGTCGCCGAGCGCGGTAAATACATACGGAGAAGGGGGTCATGTTCACGTACAATACTAACAGTTTTTCCTTAACCCGTTATTTAAACATGTGAGAGATATGAGAATAGTAAAAACATGTGGGAGATACTGGGAGCAGTATAAGCATGGCAGGTACTGAAAGTAATACAACATGTGAAGACATAACTTGCTACCTCAAGGATCAGTATTTTAATAGGGTTAATACATGTTCTAGCATTAAAAGACAGTAAATGAGTGTGTAGATGTACTTGCCTGGGATCCTGCTATCAATATGAATCAAGGCTCGGAGTGAACCCACAGTCCTAAAGATGAGATAATACAATAGCTAATCAGGGTGAAAAGACATACTATAATGTCTAGTTAACTAGGGCAAACTAAGACAAACTGGGTCAGAGGTTGACTTATAGTTGACTTTGGTCAACTGGTCAACTCTGGTCAATTCCAAGTCCAATGTAGGGTGACACTATACTCAAACTCTGGTCAATTCCAAGTCCAATGTAGGGTGACACTATACTCAAACTAACTTTCTAGGGTCTAGAAATCAATAAGAAAATCAAGTCATGAGTGCGCTACTACGAGCCACTATATCGAGCTAGGCATATATAGTAATCTGGAGTGCACCATAACAGGCCACTATCTATAATTTGGACATAGAACAATACGTGAACATAAGCATGTACCATGTATATAGAGTGTACAATCATTCTTTAACTATCCAAGGTCATCTAATCATGTTAAGAGCCTATTACAATCGAGAAAATATCAAAAACGGACAAAAACGGGCAAAAACGGACAAAAACATCCTAAAACAGCATAAAACGGCATACCGGCGGTATACTGCGGCATACCGGCGGTATACCGGACTAAAGACAGTAAGTTTCTGGTGCCAAAAACGGCATACTGGCGGTATACTGTGGCATACCGACGGTATACCGGTTTTTCAAACAGCAACGAAATCCAGATTTTTGCTAAAACTTGTTTCGGCCATAAAAACTTCATTTTAAATCGAAATTCGGACTTTCAAAAGTCAAAATTGAATAGAATTGAATTTCCAACAACATGAAAGTATTAGTTTTCACAAATCAAAACATTTGATAGATCAAAACCTCAAAATACTCGAAAATCATATCTAGAAACTCAGATCTACGCAATACTGTCAATCAAAACCAAAAGTGCTATATACTAAACATGTTAACAATTTAAAGAAGCAAATTATAGGCCAATAAAACTCTAGTTTCCATGGAAAACAAAAATAAAGTATGGTCATGCCACTTTTGAGCAAGATACACATGCCTAGGTTAAGCTCCAAGCCTAATCTTCTAATCCACCACCAAGAGGGGTACGAAACCACACTCTAGACCTCAAGGCCAAGCTCCTAGCAAAGCTCCAAGGGAAGAGAAAGGAAGAGAGAGTGAAGAGAATGAAAAGGGAGAGGAGAGAGAAAGTGAAAGGGTATATATAGAAGGGGGAATTAATCTTAGCCGTCGGATCGTGATCCATGTCAAAATCTAAGTCAATCATGGCCATTCAAACAAAACCAAATGTCCATTGGGTAATAGGGTGCTTCTATACTATTCATGAAAATATCTAAACACTATTCATCAAAATATCCAAAACACTATTCATCAAAATATCTAAAATCGAAAATATCTAAAATGTAGAAAATCTGTCTGGACGGTATGCCGGCCAAGGAAAAATCTATAAGTCAGAAAAAATTTCAAGGCATTACGAAAACCAAGAAAATACGAAATACGCTATAAAATACGTATTTAAATTAAATGTTATTGAAAATTATAAAAACTATTTATTTTTATTTTTTTGAAATCTAGGGGCTTACAAATCTTCCCTCCTTGAAAAAATTTCGTCCTCGAAATTCACAAGGATTGAAGACCCTACAATATTCTAACATAACAAGCAATGCAAACAAAAAACTAAGGCTATGATCAAAACTAACCTCCCGAAACCTGTTCCGGCTCCGACTCAAGGACTAGGCTATAAGTCTTCCCCTGGGGTCCCTTGGCTACTGGGCAGTCCCGAATCTGATGGATGGCAGACCCACAAGCTAAACACTGCCCCAACCTCTTCCTACAAACGAAAGCGTCGTGGCCTACCCTTCTACAGAATGAACACGTAGTCTCCTTCTGCTGCTGCTGAGGTCCCGAGGCTCTAACTGGCTGGGTCGGGAGATGTGATGTAGGGGGACGGTAAGTCTGCTGAGGTGGCGTCGGTGCTCTCTGCTGGAAAGTCTGACGCTTGGACGGTCCCTCATGATGTACAGAAGCCGGCCTCTTGCATGACAGAAGATGCTCCTCAATGCTCCGGGCTAACTCTAGGCTCTGGTTGTAGTCAGTCGTACCGTTCGCCACTATAAGAATGCCAATATCTGGAACTAGACCATGGCAAAACCTACGGGTCATCTCCTCTGGATCAGCAACCAGACTAGGAGCAAAACGGCTCAGGCGACTAAACTCTGCCGCATACTCGTCAACAGAACGGTTCCCCTGCTGAATGTTCTGGAATCGTAGCCCCATGGCTACTCTAGCAGTGGTCGAGAAGAATTTCTTCTTGAACTGGGTCTTGAACTGGTCCCAGGTGGCTCTACCTCTCGCGAACAACGGCTCATTCCTGAACCAGACTCCGGCTAAGTCTATCAGCAGAAATCCTGCTGCCTCGACCTGAAGGTCATCCGGCATCCTAACTCCCAGAAGCTTCCTTCTACCGAATCTAGCCAGTCATCAGCTACTACTATGCCCTCAGTCCCTGAGAACTCCTTGGGATTCAGACCCATGAAGTCCTTGATCGTCCCCATTTTCTGCCGTGGCTCTACATATGGTGGGACCACGGGACGTCCCTCAGAACGCTCCATGCTCTGGCGGAGTAGGGTAGTCTGCTCCTGATGGGTTGTTAGGAACCCTTGGATCAGTGTGAGCAGCTGGGTCCCGTCGAGTGTGACGGAAGCCTGGGTGGGTATAGTGATAGGGGGTGGTGGAAGTATCGGGTCCTGCCGGGTCTGCGATATGGAAGGTGGTGGAGGTATCTGGGTTGGTGGATTTGTGGAGTGGGGGAGTGTGGTAGGTGGAGGTGTATCAGTCAACTGGTCAGCTGACTGGACAAGGAGGGCCCCGTTCTCGGGTGTAACATGCTGGGATGAACGAGTAAGCACCATCTAAGCTACAAATAAAAAGTACTTATAAGGACTTATTTAAAGTAAGCAATCACATGCAAGGAAATCTAATTATAGTAGCAAACATGCGATATATTTCCTATGTTACAATCCTAGCATTCCTCTAAGTGTTCTAAGCGTCTTTCCTAATGTTTTCTAATTACCTTAAGTTCCTAATTGCAGGCATGCTTGGTACAATAACGTAACCAAACAGTTTAGTCAGGACCTGTATGGGCCGCCAAAAAAACATGTCACGACCCGTTACCCAAATTGTTGGGCCGGGCCGAGCCATGTCCAGCCTACGCTTAAGATAAAGCGCAGTAAGCTGTTCTAGAGATAACAAGATAAGACTAAATGTGCTAACAGTTCTATAAGTGAAGAAGAATCATAAATGCTCCAAACACAAAAGTCATCTCATATATAGAAATAAGTCCAAAGTACAAGTCTGAAATGTAAAACTGGATACATGTCCAGTTACAAAATACGTAGTCTAATACATGACTACACTAAGTATCCCAAGCAGCTAAGCAAACTAGACGAGTCTCCCCGCAGGAACATCCTCGTATGGCAAAGCCGGGTCCTCGGCAGTAACTCCATAATATGAGTCGCAGAGCAACTCCTCCTCAGTAACGATACCTACAACGTTATCCTGTCAGGACGAGAGCAAGTACAACCTCTACAACTAAAATACTGAACATATAATGAAAGAGATGTACAACAAGAAATATGGTGTGATAAGTCTATAAAACAGGAAATACTAGAAAATATGGCCTCATGGTACAACTGGGATCACAGTATCATAGTAACATAGGGAACATGGCATATCATGGTTTAATTGGTTCTTTTTAGAAATGACAACATATAGTTTAAAAGTTTAAAACTGTAGTATGTACGTGAATCGGTCAATAGGTAATCAGGATGTACAGTGGCACATATCAAGTTTTTCTGGCATGCACATACGTGCACGAACGGCATCGGTGTATATCCATACACAAACGCGAGATCAGAACCTATGGCAAGGTTACATATAGAATGTCGCCGAGCGCGGTAAATACATACGGAGAAGGGGGTCATGTTCACGTACAATACTAACAGTTTTTCCTTAACCCGTTATTTAAACATGTGAGAGATATGAGAACAGTAAAAACATGTGGGAGATACTGGGAGCAGTATAAGCATGGCAGGTACTGAAAGTAATACAACATGTGAAGACATAACTTGCTACCTCAAGGATCAGTATTTTAATAGGGTTAATACATGTTCTAGCATTAAAAGACAGTAAATGAGTGTGTAGATGTACTTGCCTGGGATCCTGCTATCAATATGAATCAAGGCTCGGAGTGAACCCACAGTCCTAAACATGAGATAATACAATAGCTAATCAGGGTGAAAAGACATACTATAATGTCTAGTTAACTAGGGCAAACTAAGACAAACTGGGTCAGAGGTTGACTTATAGTTGACTTTGGTCAACTGGTCAACTCCGGTCAATTCCAAGTCCAATGTGGGGTAACACTATACTCAAACTAACTTTCTAGGGTCTAGAAATCAATAAGAAAATCAAGTCATGAGTGCACTACTACGAGCCACTATATCGAGCTAGGCATATATAGTAATCTGGAGTGCACCATAACAGGCCACTATCTATAATTTGGACATAGAACAATACGTAAACATAAGCATGTACCATGTATATAGAGTGTACAATCATTCTTTAACTATCCAAGGTCATCTAATCATGTTAAGAGCCTATTACAATCGAGAAAATATCAAAAACGGACAAAAACGGGCAAAAACGGACAAAAACAGCCTAAAACAGCATAAAACGGCATACCGGCGGTATACTGCGGCATACCGGCGGTATACCGGACTAAAGGCAGTAAGTTTCTGGTGCCAAAAACGGCATACCGGCGGTATACTGCGGCATACCGGCGGTATACCGGTTTTTCAAACAGCAACGAAATCCAGATTTTCGCTAAAACTTGTTTCGGCCATAAAAACTTTATTTTAAATCGAAATTCGGACTTTCAAAAGTCAAAATTGAATAGAATTGAATTTCCAACAACATGAAAGTATTAGTTTTCACAAATCAAAACATTTGATAGATCAAAACCTCAAAATACTCGAAAATCATATCTAGAAACTCAGATCTACGCAATATTGTCAATCAAAACCAAAAGTGCTATATACTAAACATGTTAACAATTTAAAGAAGCAAATTATAGGCCAATAAAACTCTAGTTTCCATGGAAAACAAAAATAAAGTATGGTCATGCCACTTTTGAGCAAGATACACTTGCCTAGGTTAAGCTCCAAGCCTAATCTTCTAGTCCACCACCAAGAGGGGTACAAAATCACACTCTAGACCTCAAGGCCAAGCTCCAAGCAAAGCTCCAAGGGAAGAGAAAGGAAGAAGAAATGAAGAGAGAGTGAAGAGAATGAAAAGAGAGAGGAGAGAGAAAGTGAAAGGGTATATATAGAAGGGGGAATTAATCTTAGCCGTCGGATCGTGATCCATGTCAAAATCTAAGTCAATCATGGCCATTCAAACAAAACCAAATGTCCATTGGGTAATAGGGTGCTTCTACACTATTCATGAAAATATCTAAACACTATTCATCAAAATATCCAAAATACTATTCATCAAAATATCTAAAATCGAAAATATCTAAAATGTAGAAAATCTGTCTGGACGGTATGCCGGCCAAGGAAAAATCTATAAGTTAGGAAAAATTTCAAGGCATTACGAAAACCAAGAAAATACGAAATACGCTATAAAATACGTATTTAAATTAAATGTTATTGAAAATTATAAAAACTATTTATTTATTTTTTTTGAAATCTAGGGGCTTACAAGTAGGAACTCCTGACCGTGGTACTCAGGAGTCCCATCCTAGACATGATGCGAGACTGGACAAGTGGATTTAACAAGCAAGCAAGAAAGAACCACCCACGGTGTCAAGACAGGTCAAGTTAAGTTATCAAGTCATGTCAAGTCAAGAGTGCGCCGCCACGGGCCACTATCAAGTCATGTTGGTCATGTCAGGAGTGCACCACTACGGGTCACTGTCGTGTTATGCTAGTTCCTGCCATACCAAGCCATGTACAATAGTCATTCCACATATTAAGTAAAATCAAGTTCATGACAAAAGGCATAAGGATATAAAATGGGCATAAAATATCTAATAAAATATCTAATAAAATATCAAAATACGGGTCAGAGGATGCGTACGCACAAAAGCACGCACGCAGGGGGAATGCATACGCATTATAACACGCACGCAGGAAGGCAGCGTATATGAAAGTCACACACGCTCAAGGGGCAGCGTGTGAAAGTCATGTACGCTCAGGGGCAACGTACATGAAAAGTCACGCACGCTCAAGTGGCAGCGTGTGAAAGTCACGCACGCTCAGGGGCAGCGTACATGAAAAGTCACGCAAGCTCAAGGGGCAGCGTGTGAAAGTCACGCACGCTCAGGGGCAGCGTACATGAAAAGTCACGCACGCTCAGGGGGGGCAGCGTATGTGAAAGTCACGCACGCTACAGGGAGCAGTGTGTGAAAGTCACGTACGCTACAGGAAGCAGTGTGTGAAAGTCACGCACGCTACAGGAAGCAATGTGTGAAAGTCACGCACGCTACAGGGAGCAGTGTGTGAAAGCCACGCACGCTCAAGAAGACACGCTTCCAACAGGAAGCGTACTCAAGCCTGCGTACGCAGCACTAAAGAGCGCGCGTAGCTCAGTGTGCGTAGCTAACCAGCTCTGCACACTGCTCACTGTCTTCTCCAAACAGCAAGAACACCATGGCAGAACCCAAAACTTCAAAACAATATAACTTGGTCATCCGAACTCCAAATCCGATTTCCAAAGTTCCAACTTGGGTGAAATTAAACTCTCTTCCACACAGAAACATCAGAACCCATAAAACTCCAACCGAAATAGATCAAAACATGCAAAATCTGAAAATAGAAAGACTTAGATCTAGAATAATGGAGACACCAAATCACAAAATGCCAAGAACTAATGTTGATCACCATGTCCTAGTCTAGCAAATGGACAAAGAAAATATGGTTCTCATGTGGTGGTAATATGCACTTGCCTAAGGTTAGGAGAGTTGTGTAGAGGAAGGAGAAGAAGAAGAAGGAAATTAATGGTGTTTATGAAGAGAGAGAAGAGGTTGGTGGAGTTATAAAGAGGGTGTTGTGGTGTTTTTGAGGGTAGAGCTTAGGGCTATGGTGTTCCAACACATAAACCAAACCAAACCGATTCCAAACCAATTAAAACCGGGCCAAGCCCAAAACCCGAGAATACGAGAATTACCAAAATTCCACAGGCTGAGAAAAATAAAAATACATGCCAAAAATCCAGATACGAGTAAAATACGAAATACGGAAAAATACGAGAAATACGGGAAATGAGGGTGACAGTTTACGTCATCTCAATGTAATAGTATAAGCTAATATTATTGTACTAATCGGCGGTTGCTTCGTTGTTTTCCAGCACATATAATGATGAGTTGAGGCTGG
Source organism: Iris pallida (assembly GCA_029216955.1). Classification (NCBI taxonomy): domain Eukaryota; kingdom Viridiplantae; phylum Streptophyta; class Magnoliopsida; order Asparagales; family Iridaceae; genus Iris; species Iris pallida. The sequence continues at coordinate 34,805,495 of JANAVB010003398.1, forward strand.
TTAGACCCTACCTAACAGACGAAGCATTAGAACAAGAAATAAGACGTCATTTTCCTTCTTGGTTGAGCGAAAATGTAAGTAGCTCGGTAATTACTGGCCTCTTCTAATGCAACTGCGCAATAAATAACTTATTATCGCTTCTTTGATATTCAGGTCGATCGTCTAATTTCACCCGAGATTGAATTAATTAGAACTCTTGCCAAGGGACCAATTACTTTTGTTACAATATGGCCAAGTTACTGTGTCAATGGCTTTTGGTTCAAGTCGACAAATGCTCCGATCAGAGACAGCTTCCTGGATCTTGATTCCACGAAAAACAGTTGTTTGTGTATCAAGTCTTCGAACTACAAAGACGTCGATCCAGGAAATAATTTCTTTGGCATCTTGCGAGAGATTGTGGAGTTGTCATATAATAATGGCAGAGAACCTGCAAAGATCTTGTTGTTCAAGTGTGAATGGTTAGATCCGATTGAAAATCAAGGTTGGAAAATTGACAAGCATGGTCTTGTGGATATAAACTACAAACGTAGATATCAAGACTATGAACCGTTTGTCCTAGAAACTCAGGCTCAGCTCGTGTACTTCACATCTTATCCGAGACGGGGAGCAACGAAGTCTGACTGGTGGGCAGTATGCAAGACTAAAGCCAGAGATACTTTTGATGTTGACGAAAAAGCTTACCAGGAGGATGAGCTACCTCTTGTAACCAATATTGTCGATGTGGACTCCACAGAAGTTACGTATTACATGACACATAATGTAGAAGATGTAGAATTATCCGAAGAGGAAGACGAAGCCGACGAAGGTGAAGATGAAAGTGAAGATGAGGAGGAAGAGGAAGATGAGGTCGAGGAAGACGAACAAGATGATTATTCTGAAGATGATTGAGAGAGATATACTTATCTGAACTTAGATATTTCTTCTAGAATATATTATCTGGACTTAGATGTTTATTGTAGAATATATCATCATATGTTGTCTTCGTTATTATCTTGTCTTTGTTGTACTTTCATATTTCTAGTCTCTATTATTTGTTGTACTTTCATATTTTTAGTCTCTATTATTTGTTGTACTTTCATATTTCTAGTCTCTATTATTTGTTGTATTATCATATGCTGTTATCAGGTATGGTAGGTCGTCGCGGAGCATTCCGAAGGGGACGACGAGGTCATGATCCTCCTGTAGGTACTGCTAGAGGACGGAGTTTTCCTTCGGTATTTCCTACTGGTACCGGCTCTGGATCCTCGTCGCCGATTACTCCTCCATATCGGACAGTAGTTGGGGCTGCTGGGACGACGTCACGTGGCATATCTCCTGGGACGAGTAGTTTCAGGCCTGTTGAGAGTGCTCGTCCGTCTAACGTTCCTGATGCTGATACGACGATGGAGAATGATGAGCAGATGGCGGAGGCTGCGGAGATGGCCGAGGCGATGACACCGACGGCCGACCAGCATCATGCAGATGATGCGTGCGTACCTCCGGAGGAGAGGAGGACGGAGATCTGGGCCGACGGTACAAAGTAGGTGTTTTGGTTTATATTTGTTTTTCTGTTTTTATCATAATTTAACTTTTTTCATGAATATAATATGTTTGTATAGATATCGTCCCCCAGAGGTACAGAGACGTCTAGGCCACATGCTGAGGCATAATTATGGTGGTGCTTGGATTAACTACTCTGATGCTCCGGACGAGAGGAAGGCCTTCTGGTTTGCGCGTTTCAAGGTTAAAATATATTTGCTTTTAACATGAATCATATAATTTTTGCATATTATATATAACTGATAAATATTTGGTTTGCGCTCTTCTAGGATATGTTTTTCTATCCACCGCACCGGACCGAGCTTATCGAGGGGATGTTTCCTGCCGTCGCTGCCAAGCTGATCCGCGACTCTATCAATGATCAGAAGGATCGTGATCGTACCGGAAAGCCGATCCAAGGTTGGATCACCCCTGATCAGTGGAATGCGATGAAGGCTCGATTCGAGAAGCCAAAGTACAAGGAAAAGTCGGAGAAGGCCAAGGCGGCTAGGCAACATACCTCGAAGTGGTACGGTGGGTCGATTCCGATGACGGAACATTTCCGTCGTCTGGTATGTCTTCATCTTTTAGAAATATTATTTTAATACAAAACCGATAAATTATTACTAAGATAATATATTTAATTACAGGTAAGGAAGGTCGGTAACGCTGACATGGTGACCGTCTTCCTGGCCACCCATCGTCGCGGCGGTAACCTTATTGACGAGAGGGCCGAGCAGACTTATGTAAGTATTACAATACGTTATCTTAATTTAATACTTCGTGTCAATTTTAATATAACTTAGTAAATATGATGCAAATAAATATTCATGTAGTTAGTAATAATAAGTACATTAATTAGAAATTAGAAATAATAAGTACATTAATTAGAAATTAGTAATAATAAGTACATTAATTAGAAATTAGAAGTTAGTAATAATAAGTACTTTCTAGGCCGAGTATCAGAGGCTGCGGGAACGGGCGGCTGCTAGTGCACCTGATGCAGGAGAGGCCGGTACTTCCTCGCAGCCCACTCAAGCTCTGTCGGAGGATGAGCTGTGGATTGCCGTCACTGGTGGACTCCGTAGGGGTACGTACTACGGTACGGGATCCTATGGCACCCTAGTTGCGACCCAGTCCTCTAGGACATCTCCTGCTAGTGTGCATGGTCCACAGCCGTTCCAGGAGTCTGCCCGAGTCCACCAGATGATGGAGTCTCTCCGTGACGACCTGCTACGACGGATCGAGGAGCAGTCTCAGCACCCTACAGACGATCCTGCACTGCTAGCACGATTGGATGCGCTCGACCGCGACATTATGGACCTCAGGGAGACGACTGAGAGGACAGAGCGCACCGTTGGAGGGTTAGAGTGCACGGTGACGGAGCTGCAGACAGGACAGGTGACCATGGCCGAGAGGATGAGATTGGCGCAGGAGTCGATGGTCGAGAGCAGTGATAGAATGTTATCTATCATGGATTCATACCACCAGCGACTTACAGCGTTGGAGCGTGCTGGTCCTCCGGGTGCGCCTTCATCGTCGGCGACTCCGCCGCCTCCACCGCCTTCTTCTTCGACACCGACTCCAACGACGTCGTTGCCTGCTCCATCGGTATCGATTTTACTTGAGGAGTATGAGTTGTTCTTATCCCTTCGTGGCAGCGGTGCCCCTCCTGCACCAGATTCCTAGTAGTCCTAGTTAGGACTGTTTCTTTGTGTTTGTTTCATTCTTTGTTTGTGACTTGAATATTTGTTAGTTGTGCAGATTTGGATGTTTGAATCCTATTCTATTTGTTGGTTGTGTGTAGACTTTGGTTATTTGGTTGTAGACAATTTGTTATTTGGTGTAGAATTGGTTATTTGGATACTTGTTGTTGTGTGATTGTTGTAGACTTGGTTATAGGGACTAAAACCTGTGTACAGTGAGAAATAGACATTCTGAGAACTGGACATTGTGTGATTGTTGTAGACATGGTTATAGGGACTGAAACCTGTGTACAGTGGGAAATGGACATTCTGTGATTGTTTGGATCCTATTCTACAGTGAGAAATGGTTATCTTTTTAAACTGCAGGGAGAAATGGACATTCTGTATTTTTTTTTTTGCTGATTTAGCGATGTTTACCGACGTCCACCGACGTACGTTTGCGTCGGTAAACGTCGGTAAATCTGCAATATTTTCCAGGATACCGACGTTTACCGACGTCATTATACGTCGGAGAACGTCGGTAAACGTTGGTGCACGTCGGTAATCATTCCAGGAATTCCCAGGATTGTACCGACGTGTAGCGACTTTGGACACGTCACTAAACCACCGACGACACGACGGTAATCGTCGGTAAAGTTACCGACGCGTAACGACGACGTAAAGCACGTCGCTAATACAACGACGACACGACGGTAGACGTCGGTAATATACCGACGTAGCTATACGTCGGTCAACGTCGGTACTTGCGACGTTTGGCGATGTTTTGAAGATCAGCGACTTACATTTTCGCGACCAGCCCGAAACGTCGGTAATTTCGTCGCTAAAAATATTTAGCGACGAAAATTGTCGTTTTAGCGATGTCTTTAGGCGTCGCTAAAACGAATTATTCTGGTAGTGTTATCACGGAGAATGGTCATTCTCTATCATTTTATCACGGAGAATGGCCATTCTCCGTGTTAAAATGACGGAGAATGGCCATTCTCAGTCATTTTATCACGGAGCCGTTCTCCATCATTTTAACATGGAGAATGGCCATTTTTCGTAGTTTTAACACGGAGAATGACCATTCTCCGTCATTATAACACGGAGAATGGTCATCCTCCGTTATTTTGACACGAAAAGTGGTAATTCTCCATCATTTTGACATGGATAAGGCCATTCTCCGTAGTTTTTGTACGGAAAATGGTCATTCTTCGTGATTTTAATATGAAGAATAGCCATTCTCTATCATTTTAACATGGATAAGGCCATTCTCCGTGGTTTTAGCACGGAGAATGGTCATTCTCCGTAATTTTAACACGGAGAATGGCCATTCTCCGTCATTTTTAACACGGAGAATGGTCATTATCTGTGTTAAAATCACGGAGAATGATGGAGAACAGTCGACAGAAACCTAAAACCTACTTTTTTGTTTTTTGTGGAAAAAAATTTATCAGGAACAAAAATTTAAGAGTTTTCGTTCTTCTTTCAAAACGATGCTAACTCTTATGGAAAAGAAGAAGAAGATCTTCTCTCCACAATTGACCTAATCATCGGAAAACTTCAAATTTCTCCACGATGATGATGATGATGAGCGATGATCGGAGTTCGACTGAAGAAAAGCACAGTGAACTACGAACGATCTTTGCGATCTCTGTTGAAGATGAGACCAATGAAATTCAGATCTCTCGTGAAGAAGAAGACGAAAATTGCAATCCAAATCTGATTTTGTGCGAAGGGTAGTTATGGTATTATAAAGATGGCAATTTTGTAAATACAGAACATCTAAAGGGAATCTTGGAATATTTAACGTGGAAATATATAATTCTGGATATTTCATAAAACCCATTCTGCGGGTGGATTTTTCATACAAACCAACCCCAAAATTGGGTTTCTCAGCAATTTTCAGATATCTAATTATCTCCTTCCTAGCCCTCTCCTCTTCAACCCATTTCGATGAGCACAACCTCGTATTTAGTTACCATTAAGTTTGAAATCCTAAGCATACTATCGATGATAAACTGGAGGAATGTGAGGATAACGTGAGGTCATCATGTCCGTTATGCCCTTGGTAACACGTGCTATAAAGTGTCACAATTCTGCGAGAATGGAGTAATTCCAAAAACTTGTAATTGGCTCTAATTGTAGGTTGCACTCGCTTGCATGAAACTGGAGTCGCTAGTAATCGTCAGCCAACCATATGACTGAACCAACATAGATTCGACTTAGAAGGATCCAACCGGACTCTAATCCCAAGGAACAGATCCATGGCGACCGAAACCAAGGTGATGGTGTCAGACCTGGTATACACATGCTGTCAGCGAGGCCCATGGGAATAGATAACCATTGCAGAGTATGGGCAATTGTCCAAACTCACTTTTTAAGAAAAAATAGTTATAGATATTTTTCAGTATTGTCCTCACTAAAATTCTCTTTTGACCAACTACACTAATTTGTCCTTACCTCATATAAGCTAAAGACCACTATTATCTAGCTATTTATCCTTTTTAATAAAAAAAATTATTTTATTTATTATTATTATTATTTTTCTACTACATAAACGGATGAATTCTAATTCAAATAATTATTTTTAAATTTGTTCTCACCCACTATATTTTCTATTTGTGCCACTAGTGAGGCCTCTTTTTGTGCTTGCTCAATTGAGACACAATTGCTAATAAAGCAGATATTGTATCAACATGTAGTCTACAAAGTGTCGGTGGTCCATTGTTAAAAAAAATTACTTTTATCCCACTGATTAATATGAATTTGTACTAACATTCCACTTTTTAATTTATTAGACTTACATTCCACTTTTTGTCAAAAAATATTCATTTTATAACGAAAAAAATATTCATTTTGTCATGAAAATTTTTTTTAGTGACAAAAAATGGGATACAAGTCTAATAAAATTAAAAAGTGATATATAAATACAAATTCATATTAATAAGTGGGATGGAAGTCAAAAAATTTCAAAAAATTATTATGTGTGCCGGGCTCGTACACTAATATCTCCAATGTTAGGGTCCCGACACTAACAATCAATTTGTTATCACAAGTATTCTTATTCGTAATTAAATATCATAAACTTCTAAAATATGCCCCTAACAACCTTTTGATAACATTGTATCAGAATTGAGGGTCATACGCTCTGCTGTGACATATTTAAGAGTTTTTCTATAAAATTTTAAGTCTATAGTACAGTGTTCCGAAAATAGTTAATGTTTTCATGTAAAAGTTAAAAATGATTCAAAAATTCGGTAAAACTAAGACTTCAGTACAAATTTGAAATATTATTATCATTTTATAAGTGAAGGTCAGTATTTTTGCACTTACCAAACAATGTTATGGTAGCAAAGTAAAAAAATAGTCCAAGAGATTTAAATTTAATAAAAATAATAATAATAATATAGTTTATTGCAAAATCATAAAAGTTAGGGGTGTTCAAGTATAACTTATTTTATTTTATTTCATGAGCAAAATGGTCACAAACTTGTCAACTAACTAAATAAAGACTAGTGGGATGTCCTAATACATTGATTGAGATTGTTGCCAAAATCTCACAAAAGAAGCTTTCAGAAACTTATAGCTACTTTGAAAAATTATTCTAAAAGTAACTAGTTTTTAAAAGTTTGGCAGGATATCACCATCACAATTTTCAAAAAAATAGGTAGAATCTCCGTGATGAACAATCCTAAGAAGGGGTTATAGTTGTTTTTTTATTCAAAAGGTAGAAACTTTTTTTCTCTTTCAAAATTTGTCTAAAAAAATGAATTGACTTATTTACCAAAGCAAAAAATAGGTATATACCAGACCTGGTCTAAGTTGCAATAATTAAGCTTGCGGATCATATTCATATTAGCATGGACTCAGTGATTACATTCGGGGAAAATCGTCCATCACTTATAGTTTATGTAAAAAAACAGCACAGATACAAGACGGGGCCAACAGGATACAAAGTACCTCAACTGTAAGAATATGTTGGTGTGTGTAGATTGTAATTAAAAATATTCGTCGAAAACGAGACGTAAAATTCCACGCCCATAAATAGAATGTAAAATTAAAAAAACATTATAATAAAAAACATTAAAGTGGAGTAACAGGATTAAGGTGAATTTATTATTTCCACGCCCATAAGTAGGACTTAAAATTCCACGCCCATTTTCCATACTGACGTAAAATTTCTTTGCTCGCTGCTTAGTCTTAGGCTATAGCTGCTTTGAGCCATTTTTGAGTCTTAGGCTTGGCTTATGCTATTGGTTGCTAGGCTTTGCAATATACGCTCAAAAATTGGGCAAAAAACTGGTAGCCCAGTTATATTTGAATAATGAATTTTTTTACTTTTATTATTAAACTCCTTAATATGCTTCGATTAAGACTAACCATGGGTAAAATATAGGGGCATACAATAATTTTTTTTTTTACGCCCCTAAGTTGAGCGTATATTCCAAAAATGAATTTTACTCCCAACTTTAAGACGTAATAGATACCTTCTTACAAATTTGTGGAACTTTGTTCCTTTCATACAATAGTATGAAACTTTGATGCTTCTGGTACACTTTTCTGATTTTTTTGGGTTATTTTGTATAAGGGTACCAAGTTTATAGCATAATTAGACTTTGGGTACTCATTTTGTCCAGTAATGGTTTTGGGTACTGAACAATCAGTTGACTGTTGGTTCTGTTAGGCACATGGTTTGACCGTTTCTAATTAACCTTTTTCTCTTTTTTTTAAATATTTTTTTTACAAAAAGTAACTCTGTTTGGTTCTGTTAGTTGTTAGGCAAGTAGTTTTAAGTAGGGTCAGTAATGAAAGGGTATCACAGCCATTGGAAGGAATGATCTCATAAAACCTAATTCTTTTGGCGCGAACGCTATCATCGGTGAAGAGCCAAGAGTAAAATCTCAGGTAAAATCAAGTTCTTTTTGGAATTTTTTGTTTAATGATCTGAAGTTAGTTTGTGTAGAGAAAAAACTGAAGTTAATTGCTTTGTAGGGTTTTGATCCTTTTGAATTTAGGGTTATTTTATGTGTTTAATAAATAATTATTTGGATTTTTTCTGGAGAAGGGGTCCCTGGTTTTGAAGCTATATGTCTAAAATTATTTCTTGTGTCCGGCTTTTCATTTTAAATACTTTTTTTTTACCAATTTTTTGTTATTTATTTCAATTTGCATGCATTTATCAATGAACAGTGCGGTATATGTTCTTTGGAATTTTTTTGGGTGTTCTCATGTTGCACCTGAACACCCAGAAAAATGATGCTCAGTGTGGTACATGTTCTATGTGGTAATTGAACCCAAACCAACAAAGTTTTATGATTTTTGATTGTTTTCAGGATGCCCATACCCTTGTAAAGTAGTCAAAGTTGTTAAAACCATCCCTCTTCTTAGGCTTGGAAGCAGCTGCGTTCGTTGGAAGCTTGGAAGCAATTTCAGCCACTTTCTTAATATATTGGGTTTTTTGTGCATAATGGTGTTCTTTTTGGGTGTTCTTTATTTCAATTTGTATGTATTTATCAATGAAGCTTGGAAGCAATTCCAGCCACTTTCTTAATTTGTATGCTAAGGAAATATATTGGGATTTTTGTGCAGCATGGTGGGTTCAAGCTCCCAAATAACTACTAAAGATATTGGTCAGGACAAGTCTGTCGACCCAGGTAGAGCAGACTATTTTCCAGAGGAGGAACTAGATTTTCTTCCAATATTAAAAGAAGTCAACGAACTTGAGAAAAGGTTGGGTATAGGCCAAGTTGAAAATGCAGGTGAGAAAGTGAATGAAGTGAGTACATATGAGCAGAATTTTGATTTGGATGCATATGAAGGTGGTTTACAAGATGAACAGCAGGTACTTAGAAGAAGAATCCTTGCAATAGATTCAGATGGAGAGGACTCTATTCCTAGTGATGCTGATGAAGAAGTATATTCTTCTGCAGATTCAGATGGAGAGGACTCTATTCCTATTGATGTTGATGAAGAAGATGATATTAGTAGTTTGTTGGTAGAGTTGGAAAAGAGTGATTCAGGAAAGGAGTTTGAAGATTTTGTTAGTAATACCCAAAATCTGTATGAGAATGAAGATGATGAAGAATTGAATCCAAAGAATCATGAGGCAGCTGAGTTGTGTATAGGCATGGAATGGGGTACTTTCAAGGAATGCAGAGATTATATTAGGGACTTAGCTATTAAGAAAAGATTTATAACAAAAAAAATCATGAACAACAAAACTAAGCAGAATTACATATGCAAGGATGAAGGTTGTTCATGGAAGGTGTATTGCTCTGTTCTCAATGATGGCCATACATTCAAGTGCAAGTCTGGAGTTTTCAAACACACATGTAGAGGCCCTAAGGATTTAAAGAACCCACTTGCTAATAGTAGGTGGGTTGCTCCCAAAGTGTTAGGGTATATTTTGGATCATCCAGAATGTAAGCCAAAAACCATTAGAGATAGAATCTTGAGAAATAGAAAGGTAAGGATTTCATTTTGGACTACCTGACATGCTAGGCATAGGTGTCTTGAGTTAATTATGGGTAGTTACGAAAATAGCTATAAGGATTTCACTTTTAATGTTAGTGAAATCCACGTGCCACATGCAAAAGTCTCATAAAATGTTAGATTTAGTGTATATATGCAAGTATAATATAGTGTTTATTTTGCTAGTTGACAGGTAACTTTTTAAATGGTTTCCTTATTTTCAAGCAAGTTGAAATTAAAGGTTAAACTTAGTTTTCCTTCCAAACTATGTGCCTCATTTAGTACTACCTTATCCTTACCCAGGAAAATCCATATTTACCAACACCGATACTCAGGTACTTAATAAGATCATATATTCTTAGAAAGCAATAAAAGAAATATTGCAGCCCACATATACCGCTGGATAGCTGCCTTCGATCCACCCCTATTAGTTGTATTATATTCATAGTTTGCAGTATCGGACAATACCTATTCGATATGGCCAATACTGATATGTTTTGGCATGTCCCGGTCCGATACCAACCGTTACCTGATACTAACTTATACTGACATGAAAACCAATCAGTAAAGGAAACTGAATGAAAAAGACCAATCCGCAAGGGCATAAAAGTATAGTAAGGTTGTAAAGACATGCAAAAGAATAAAACTTATCTATCGCATGTAAACCAATCGGCAAAGTTGACTAGTATTTCATTCAATTTCAAAGCTCCTAAAAAACAACACTGAAAATACTTAAAATTTTGTCTAAATGTATAAATATATTTTCTAAAATGTTAATAATTTGTTAACAATTTGGTAATAATTATTTGCTTCATGATACCAAAAAATTCGATATTTCGATCCGAAACTGCTGATACCGTTGATCCCGATACTCATAAGAATGGTCCGGTACCGATTCTGATAATCCGAACCTTGATTCTATTATTTCAATCTCTGACTAATTTTAGCATCTTTTAACAGTTTAAGTGTGCCACTTACTTCAAGTAAGCAAGTGTTGGAATTAATTCCCTATGTTGTTCTTAAAAGATGAAAAAGGAAAGAAAAGGACTTTAGGCCCACATCGGAAAAGAGAAAGGTTTTGGGAGTGCTTAAATAGGAATGTGCACTCATGTGGAGTGTGCAACAACCAAAGGGTTGCTAGTGGGTGACCAATGGTTGTTACTTTAATCTCTTCATGAAAATGTAGCCAGTGTTGCCACCGGCAATACCGGCTCGGGCTCGGGATCGGGCACGGGCTCGGGCTCGGGCGTAGAGGCGATAGTGGCGCATTGTAGACGCACTTGTGCACTTAGGCTCGGGCTTCGGGCTCCTCGCGGCGATTCTCGCCCCGAGAATTCCTATTTTTTGCAGCAGCCCACACAACGAAAGGGTGAATGAATCTGCGAACAGGTGAATGAATGTTGTTTCGGAAGGGTCGCGACTTCACGAAACAACACTAATTCATCTATAAATACAACAGATTTCTGAGTCCAAAGTACACAGAATCTGAGTATTCATTCCTCTCTCTTTTCTCTTCCAAAGTTTCCAGAAAGGTGTTCTTTCCTACGCCGGTGTCTCACAGCGTCTAGTGAACCTCCGGTATAAAGGCTGTCTTATCCTGGGTGTTCTGGCGTGCTGACTCCAAGACGTTACCTGAGTGCCCGAAACACTTTAAGGAAAGTGCTGCTAAATGCCCGATTCAAGCCTCGACGACACATTCAACTTCTCAGAACTGGTCAGTGAAGTACAATCCATTTCTAACAATCTTAAAGTGTTACAAATAATGGCGTCCGAGGCGACGATTTCGAGCATCAAGGCCATGAACCAGGATCTAGTAAAACTAGATCGCTTCGACGGGACAAACTTCACACGCTGGCAGGACAAGATGATCTTCCTCCTGACAGCACTGAAAATCTACTACGTCCTCGATCCAGATCTGCCACCCATTCCAGAACCCAGTGCAGCAGATTCTGATGCGGTCAAGGCAGAACGCAAAAAACGCAAGGAGGACGAACTGCTGTGTCGTGGTCACATTCTGAACACCCTGTCGGACAGACTGTACGACCTCTACACAGAAAATCCTTCGGCAATCGACATCTGGAAGGCTCTGGAATTCAAATTCAGAGCAGAAGAAGAAGGTACAAAGAAATTTCTTATATCAAAGTATTTTGATTACAAAATGGTTAATACAAAGCCTATACTGGCCCAAGTACACGAACTACAAGTTCTAGTCAACAAACTCAGGGCTGTGAAGATAGAACTTCCAGAACCATTCCAAGTTGGTGCTATAATTACTAAATTACCAGCATCTTGGAATAGTTATCGGAAGAAACTACTTCACAGCTCTGAGGATTTCTCACTGGAACAGATTCAAAAATACCTTCGCATCAAAGAGGAATCGAAGGAAAGACAGAAATCCGAGAACAGCGGAGTTTCTAAAGCCAATGCGGTGAGCGCGAAAGGCAAGAGACCTGCAGGAAAGAAGAACTTTCTCGGTCCTAAGAAGGATCAACAAAAGTTCAAGAATTCCAGCACCGCTAAAGGACCCAAGACCGGCTGTTTTGTATGTGGCAAAGCAGGACATTATGCCAGAGACTGTCGGGTTCGAAAGACCCAAAACAGCGAGGTAAATCTCACTGAGACGGATGACATAATTGCTATGGTGAGCAAACTCATGACGGTCAAAGGGAAGGCTCCAGGATGGTGGTACGATACTTGTGCTATCGTTCATGTTTCATACGACAAAGCAGCTTTCAAGACCTACTCTGAAGTCAATGATGGACAAGAAGTTCAGATGGAAAATGAAGGACATTCAACGGTCGTGGGAACAGGTGATGTGGAAATCCAATTCACTTTCGGAAAGAAAGTAACTCTGACTAACGTACTTCACGTCCCGGATATGAGTAGGAACCTCGTCAGTGGAGTCTTGTTGGGTAAACCAGGAATAAAGTCTGTTTTTGAATCGGGCAAATTAATATTGACCCGTAATGGAGTGTTTGTTGGAAAGGGATATACCGATGAGGGTATGATAAAACTTTGTATCGTTGAGGATAATATCAATAAAGTTTCTACTTCTGCTTACATGATTGAGTCTTCTACTTTATGGCATAGTAGATTAGCGCATATAGGTATTAGCACTATGAAAAGGTTAATTAAATCTGAATTAATTTCATGCAATTCTGAAGATTTAGATAAGTGTAAAATTTGTGCAAAATCCAAAATGATTAAAAAAACCTTTTCACAGTGTAGAGCGTAATACCAATCTACTAGATTTAGTTCACTCTGATTTATGTAAATTTAATGGCACATTATCTCGAGGAGGTAATAAATACTTTATTACCTTCATTGATGATTGCTCTAGATTTACATATGTATATTTATTAAAGCATAAAGATGAAGCTTTTAATGCTTTTAAAATATATAAATCAGAGGTTGAAAATCAACTTGGTAGAAAGATTAAAATACTTAGAAGTGATAGAGGTGGTGAATATTTTTCTTTTGAATTTAATACCTTCTGTGAGGAAAACGGTATTATTCATGAATGTTCTGCACCACGGACACCTCAACAGAACGGACTAGCAGAAAGAAAAAATAGAACGTATCAAGAAATGATAAATACAATGCTAATGCATTCTGAATTATCATTTAGTTTGTGGGGAGAAGCTTTACTTACTGCATGTCATATAATGAACCGAATTGCTTTGAAGAAAACTGGTATTTCACCATATGAGATACGGAAAGGCCGTAAGCCTAATATCAGTTATTTTAGAGTGTGGGGGTGCATAGCTTATTACAAAAATATGGATCCTAAAAGGACCAAAATAGGTCCTCGTGGAATCAAAAGTGCTTTTGTAGGTTATGCTGCCAATAGTAAGGCATATAGACTTTTAAACGTAGAGTCTAACATTATTGTCGAATCTAGAGATGTGGAATTTTTCGAGAATCTTATTACTAAGAATAAGGATCCTGAAATTCCTGCTAATGAAGAGTCTCTTGAGGAGAGCTCTTCACGGTTAGTTGAAAAACAATCCGAGCTTCGGATCAGCAAGAGAGTTCGAAAGGCTAAGGATGTAGGACCTGACGAAATAGATTCTCAACTTATTTCCTTTTACTTAGTGGAAGGAAATACAGAGAAATTTATTCGAAAGATTCCTATCATTCTTCAGGTGGAAGATGATCCTAAAACCTTTAAGGAAGCAATAGCTTCGCGGGACTCATCTTTTTGGAAAGATGCTATCCAAGATGAGATGGATTCGATAATGTCTAACCACACTTGGGAAATTGTCGATCTGCCCAAAGGTTCAAAACCTATTGGATGTAAGTGGATGTTCATGAAAAAATATCATAGTGATGGTACTTTAAACACCTACAAGGCTAGACTAGTAGCCAAAGGATTTCGACAAAAAGAAGGAATTGATTATTTTGACACATATGCACCAGTAGCAAGAACGACTACAATTAGAATATTGTTTGCGTTAGCTTCATTGCATCATCTTAATGTTCATCAGATGGATGTCAAAACGGCATTCTTAGATGGAGATCTCGATGAGGAGATTTACATGGAGCAACCGGAAGGGTTCGTGCTCCCGGAAAATGAACAAAAGGTATACAAACTTGTTAAATCCTTGTACGGATTAAAACAAGCACCAAAGCAGTGGCATCAGAAATTTGACTCAGTCATAATTTCTAATGGCTTTGTTCACAATGTTTGTGATAAATGTTTATACACTAAAGTATATGGAAATATTGTGATATTTCTTTGTCTCTACGTTGATGATATGTTGATCATTAGCAACGAGATGAGTGGAATTACAGAAACGAAGAGGTTTCTAACTTCCACATTAAAGATGAAAGATCTTGGAAAAGTTGACACTATTTTGGGGATCAAAGTAATACAAAACAGTGGGGATTTTGAACTTACGCAGTCGCACTATATTGAGAAAGTGTTAGACAAGTTCAAACACCTAAAATTCAAAGAAGTGAACACTCCATTTGATCCAAGTGTTAAACTAGAAAAGAATTCTGGAAGAGCCGTCGCTCAATTAGAATACGCAAGTGCTATTGGATGTCTTATGTATTTAATGCAATGCACAAGACCTGATATAGCATTTACAGTTAGTAAAATGAATAGATTTACTAGCAACCCTAGTAATGAGCATTGGAGGGCTATCGGAAGAATTTTTGGTTATATTTTGAAAACCAAGAATCTTGGATTACAATATGGTAGATTTTCTGCCGTATTAGAAGGATATACTGACGCTAGTTGGATATCAAGTGTCGGGAATAACAAATCTACGACAGGTTGGATATTTACGCTAGCCGGAGGGGCAGTTTCTTGGAAGAGTAAGAAATAAACGTGCATTACCCATTCGACCATGGAGTCAGAGTTTGTGGCTCTAGCTTCTGCAGGACAAGAAGCTGAGTGGTTTAGGGATCTTCTATTAGAAGTTCCGCTGGCTAAAGAGAATGTATCAAAAGTGTCAATACATTGCGATAGTCAAGCTACTCTAGCAAGAGCCTACAACGAAGTGTATAATGGAAAGTCTAGACATATAAGTCTAAGACATACCTATATAAGGAAATTGATTAAAGATGGAATCATTTCTCTTACGTATGTGCTTACCAGCTATAACTTAGTTGATCCCTTTACTAAACCACTAGTTAGGAATTTAGTAAAGTCTACCTCGAGAGGTATGGGATTGAAACTCCTTGAGTAAGAGTTCCAACAACAGTGGCAACCCAATCTAATGTTAAGAAAATCTTAACCTTAGATTCAATGGGTAACAACAAACTGTTGATTTGGATGTATACAACATGATTATGTCGACTGTTGCAATTTGAGGGTTGAGTTTATAAAACTCTTAATGAAGTTCAGTAATGTTGACATGTATCTGTAAAGCAACAAAAATACTGAAAGAACTTCACCTATGTGAATTTAGAGATGGTGCCGTCTCAGTAAGATCTAGAGTTTATCTTATAAAAATTCACGAGACAGGATCAGCACATGGCCATCAATAGTGCTAAGCGAGAGATGTAGGCGAAGAACTACAAAAGAATGTGTGTAAAGTAACACCGATTTTATCACAAGAAATAACTGGTTCAAAGCCCAGCTACCAGAGATTTCGATAAAATCTTGTGTTGCATCTACTAAGGTTAGATTCAAATCGAAAGATACCTAACTGTATTAACATTCTGTAAGTGATGTATTCTGGAATTCCTTTCCATCATTTATGGAACAAGCGGGGGATTGTTGGAATTAATTTCCTATGTTGTTCTTAAAAGATGAAAAGGAAAGAAAAGGACTTTAGTCCCACATCGGAAAAGAGAAAGATTTTGGGAGTACTTAAATAGGAATGTGCATTCATGTGGAGTGTGCAACAACCAAAGGGTTGCTAGTGGGTGACCAATGGTTGTTGTTTTAATCTCTTCATGAAAATGTAGCCGGTGTTGCCACCGGCAACACCGGCTCCGGCTCGGGCTCGGGCACGGGCACGGGCACGGGCACGGGCTCGGACGTAGAGGCGATAGTGGCGATAGTGGCGATAGTGGCGCATTGTAGACGCACTTGTGCACTTAGGCAGCGTAGGCTCGGGCTCCTCGCGGCGATTCTCGTCCCGAGAATTCCTATTTTTTGCAGCAGCCCACACAACGAAAGGGTGAATGAATCTGCGAACAGGTGAATGAATGTTGTTTCGGAAGGGTCGCGACTTCACGAAACATCACTAATTCATCTATAAATACAACAGATTTCTGAGTCCAAAGTACACAGAATCTGAGTATTCATTCCTCTCTCTTTTCTCTTCCAAAGTTTCCAGAAAGGTGTTCTTTCCTACGCCGGTGTCTCACAGCGTCTAGTGAACCTCCGGCATAAATGCTGTCTTATCCTGGGTGTTCTGGCGTGCTGACTCCAAGACGTTACCGGAGTGCCCGAAACACTTTAAGGAAAGTGCTGCTAAATGCACGATTCAAGCCTCGACGACACATTCAACTTCGCAGAACTGGTCAGTGAAGTACAATCCATTTTTAACAGCAAGTAGGCTAGTTATACAATTGCAAGGAAGAGATCACGTTGGCTCTCATCTTGCATAGTGATAACTTCATGCATTCGTATGTCAGTCACTTATAGTGCTCTTTCCTTCATCATACCTTTATTTTCCAGACAACTGTGCCCGCTTCTCTTACTCACGCGTGCAGGCTCAGCCCAACCTATAAGATTATGTTCTTAAATCAACCAAAAAGAGTTCTTTAGATATTAAACATATTGAAGATCTTGGACAATAAATTTACTGGAGATTTTATAACAAGATTATATATTTTTCTTTTCTTTTTTATAACAAGATTATATATATAGTACCCTATATTGCACAAACACTGAAACGGTAGCCGTATCTGTAAGACTATATCGTGTCCGTACCTGTATCTTGTACCCGTATCATGTCAACCAACCCCTGCACTAGTCGATGTGGGACTAGAAGTAGTAAATCTGTTTTGCGTGCGTTTTTTAGGTGCCGATTCCGCTGCAAACCAATAGGAAGCCAGACCCGACTCAAATACTTATAATAAGCCATAATATACCATCTAGTGGGTAGTCTGGTCTGAATAACAACTGATCCTAAACTAGTTCTAATTGTCTCATGATGTCGATTCATCATAATAAACGTATCTTAGGATGTGATATGACACGATATAATACAAACTAATGGGAAATGTCAAGTATTTTAGATTTAGTGAATGTATGCAAGTAAAAAAATAGTGATTCTTTTGCTATTTGAAAAGTAACTTTTAAAATGGTTTCCACATTTTCAAGCAAGTTGAAAGTAAAGGTTAAACTTAGTTTTCCTTCCAAACTATGTGCCTCATTTAGTACTACCTTATCCTTACCCAGGCAAATCCATATTTACCAACACCGATACTAACTTCCGTACTTAATAGTATCATATCTTCTTAGAAAGCAATAAAAGAAATATTGCAGCCCACATATGTCCTTGCATAGCTGCTTTCAGTCCACCCCTATTAGTTATATTCTATTCATAGTTTGCAGTATCGGCCGATACCGATCCGATACGGCCGATACTGATATAGTTTGACATATCCCGATTTGATACAGACTATTACCGACATTGGAGGTCTCTTTTCCGGTCAATTCGGGATAGAAAATTAAATGAAAAAAGACCAATTAGTAAAAGTGTAAGCATAGTAAGGTGATAGAAAATGTAAAATAAGAAAACTTATCTATCATATGTAAACAAATTGGCAAGGGTAACTACTATTTTATTCAATTCCAAAACTACTAAGAAATAATATTGGAAATACTTAAGAAAATACCTAAAATTATGGCTAAATGTATAAAATATATTTTCTAAAATGTTAATAATTATTTGCTTTCTAATACCAAAAAATTTGATACTCCGATCCGAAATCGTCGATACTGTCAATACCATCGATCCCGATACTCATAGGAATGGTATGATACCGATTCTGATACTGTGAACCTTGTCACGATCCGATCCTGCAAGACCAAAAGTCATCGAGGGATGTGATGTCGTACAAGTCTAAATTGTACTTACACAAGGCAAGAACCAAACACGCTTGATTAAACAATCTCAAAAACATAGTCATTGCAATCTCTTTATTTATAATTTGCAGCGAAAATACGCATAAAACTTGTGAATTTTAGTGTCCATGATTAGAATGATATCCATTAAACTAGAACAAGCTTGTTCTTATTGAAAACATATGTTATTATTAGATAGGACAAGTAAAACTCAAGTCAAGGTATCCTCACTAAACACAGGTCTTTTTGGTTTTATTGTAAAAAAAAAAAGTTTATTTAATGATTTTAATAGTTTATGACATTTGATATTAATATATTATTTTTGGGATTATAAATATGCTTATTATAATTTATTATTTTTACTAATAAATGTGGTGTATAAAAATCTTGGCTACGCCAAATTCTTAATAGGAACTAGGTGTGCAAAATAAAAGCAGTAAAATTTAAGACATAAACAAGTTCTATGATTATTCGGTTGGGAATAAGAAACAATCCTAAACTAGGTCCCATATCATCATCCTCGTCATCTAATATTCTTTGATTCCCCGCCTCCGGTGCATCACCTGGCCGATCATGGACGGAGCTACATAGTAAACATATGGGTCCACTGTCCCTACGAAAATTTAAGGTCTGCCCCTACAACCCAAGGAAAAGAAGAGGGGTAAGCCCAAGTTTATGTTATTGACTTTTTGCCTCCACGGAGTGGAATGTCTAGCTCCGCCCTTGTTGCCGATCCAATATCCATCAACTCCCATGCCAAGCCAGCAATGGTAGTAGTCAAGCACAGCACGGGTCGTGGCACTTTGTCATGGACTTTGAGCTTGAATTTGACCTAATCCAATCTGGATCCACACACGAGTTCTAGATATAGGGGTCTGGTCCCAATGGAAGATCGGTCCTCGTTACAAATATATTTAGGTCCATATAAATCTTAGTTGAACTAAACCGAAAGAGCAACCCTCCTAGTGCTCCCACCTCACGTCTTTGTTTTTAGGGTTTGATGCGTTCAGTTGTCATGTAATCTTCACCCTATAACAATGCACATCCATATTTGCGCGGCCTTGCTGCTCATGCTATCGTGGCTTGCAACCGATGGCACGAGCCCCGGGCTTGAGGTGTGGGAAGGACCAGTCTGCAAGGATGCTACAATCATTCATTTGGATTTACAATACCAGCTGCACTTGTACCCGTATCGTATCGGGAGGCCAGTATCGGTTCACTAAAAGGACAAATTTGTTGTTCTCTACGTACATGAAGATTGCACATCAGGAAAGAAACTCCCTCTCTCTGCGTCCTCCACAGAGTGCAATCCTTTCCACGGTTGGAACATCATCGATCGTGTTCTCCTGCTAAATTCTATCGTGTCCTTGTGTCCGAGGATGATGTCTAAGAATGAAGGCTACTCCCATTGAGGAGAAAACTAACAACACTTGCACGCTTATGCTTGAGCATTCGAAGTGATAGATATGTATGTGCTTGCACAACCTCTAAGTAGTACTAACAGAGAAACCTTTATCGTATTTCAAACTATCATTTTATGAAACAACACTTGTTTTCTGAGTGGAGAGAGAGAGAGAGAGAGAGAGAGAGAGAGAGAGAGAGATTATTTTCGTGTTACAGAAAATAGGACAAAGTAAGTATAAAACAGAAGATTACAACAACAAAGAAAAGTTTGCCACATGGATGTGGGATCATTTTCTAGAGAATAATTTCATATAAACCCCAACAAAGACAACAATCTCTACAACTTGGATCTTGATGTCTTCATAAGCTCCCTTCTAAGTATTTTCCCTGCAGCAGTTTTTGGGATACTCTTCACAAAAGTAACCCTCCTCAGCCTCTTGAAAGACGCAACCTGTGGACAATAATTCGACAAAATTATACAACAAAGGAATGGAACCGGTTCAAGCCCTCTATCAAGTAGTTTAATTTATGTTCATTTCCAGCATAACTACAAAGAATTTAGCACTTACAAAGTCTAGTACCATTAATAAGCCAATGCAACCATGCAGAACAACTTGGAGGGTGGATGCCATTCCTTTCCACTCTTTGGCTTAATGTATCGTAGAGGTGAATACAATTCCCTATAACAGATTGTATCAGTTTACCTCTTCGTATGGACTATTTATAGTCTAGGAGAATGTGGACGGTACTTGGTCGCATACCTATTATGCAACTATCCGTCTAGGTTCTATGGCATGGCCCTCTTATGCTCATAGTTGCAATCTAGGAGTCAAGGATAAGCATAGAGGGTTGGCATCAAGTTGACATCTAGTCATTAAAACTATGTCTAGTATTTTACGGAGCATTCTTATGCTCCAAAGCCACCCAATTCTGATGGAAATCAAGGCTTAGATGATGATCATGCAAAAAAAAAAAAAAAAAAAAAAACTAGATTACACCGCCATCACCATCCTATCTAAACCAACAACCACTTCACAGATTCCACACAATCATATTTACGATAAAGTGGTAAGATATCTTGGAAACCTTGATTCCAAAGATATTCATAGACTAGCAATCATTTTGTGAAAACCTGTGTGCTTGAATATGTATGGATGAGAAAAATAAAATAATTGATTACTCAAATCAAACTAGAGGGCATCCCCCAGTTGAGGAACTCTATAAGGAAACATGAAACTCTTAATGCAAGATCCACCCCAAGATCCCGGGTTTCTGAATCAGGAGGACCACCCAGCCTTTATCAGGCTATAACAATGGGGTATTTGTTGGGATACAGCAAAAATAAATCCAAGAAATCAGATAACACCTCAAAGAAAATTCACAACCGCAAAAACAAGAATTTACGTAGTTCGATCAAGATGCATACTTCCACGGACGATGGTGATTCATTTCCACTATGAAGAAGAAAAAGAATTACAATAGCTATCTGAACACTTCTCTCATTGCTATCAAAAACTCTTTACCGCAAAGATAAAGAAGAAGACAAAACTCTCTACCATAAAGATAAAGAAGAGAAAACTCTCTCAAACTTTTGTGTTGAACATATTCAACAACTTAGGTTTCTTGTGTTGAACTTATTCAATAACTTTTATTGAGCACTATGAGATATCTCAAGGAGAACCTTTAGACCCATTTATATAGCATTTTCTGTGTTAATATATGAAAATCCAATCTTATGTAGACTTACCATATATTAGAAATCCATATATGAAAAATCTAATATATGGAAAATCAATATATGGAAATCCAATCATATATATAGTCAAAGTAAAAGAAAAAGGTCATGTACCTATTTTTGTTTGACATTTTTCTTCAACTGGGGATTGAGGATATGCATGACATGATTGGCCAGTTCAAATTCTCTTTTACAAAATGCAAAATGTTTTCAAAAAAATAAAAGTCTCAAAATTGTTGGTCGAGGACTGTTTTGTTTCTTTCTAATGCGACACAGGGTAGAAGGTTCCTGTCATGTCGACAGACGGTCATAGAAACTTTGTCAAATTCTTTCTGGAGCTATATACCTACCCATTCTGATGGGAGAAGGCTTGGTATACCACCCCCACAGGTGAATATGTAGAACTTATGGTTATAGAATATCTTCTTATGTATCCAGAGTACTTCAAACCAGCAGGGTATAAGAAAACATTTTCTTCAGCCCTCTCTAGTATACCTGTTTTGCAACAAAATTTTGAATGCCCCTCTCCGTAAGTGAACTATTCTGAGAAGTAACCACATAGGCAATTGGAACCTCACCAGCTTCAACATCAGGAAACCTGCAAGTAACAAAGAAAGCTCGACCATTATATATCAGTTTGTCATCAACACCAGAAAATGTAATAAAACTAATGGAAGGACACTGTTAAGTTCTTGATGGTCAGAAAGATTAAGCGGAAGCATAACTCAGTTTTTGTCAAACTTACGGGATGACAGCTGCATCTAATATCTCAGGATGAGATAGAAGTAGCCCTTCAAGCTCAGCAGGTGCAACCTAACCAAAACATATCTATAATTGAAATTGATAGTCATTCACATAATATATCAAACACAAAACAAAGGAAATGTATGGATACTTCACTTGTAAACGTTTTACGACAAGTAAACCTAAATACTGAAAGTCAGTGGCGGATCCAGAAAAAAAAATTAGGGGGAGCGAAATACACTAAATTGGGATTTACGAGGAACATCTTATAAAATTTATACAAAAAATAATGTGACTTGCAAGTTTTGAACCCATGAGACCTCTTGAGTAAAACTTACATTACTTAAATGATCTAAGTAACTATCTAGAATACATCGAGAATTTTTTTTGAAAATATAGCTAACATAGACCTATATATATAGAAAAACCGAAAATCTAGAGACAACGACCGCTCTCTCTCATCCTAGGGTGGATCCGCCCCTACTGAATAAGGTAAAACATAAATGTCATGCATATGAATGTCATCATGCCCAGGGTACAAAACAAGGTATTCATAGTGATACTTACAAATACAATACCACATCAACAGAAGCCAATCCTTTATCTTAAAGTTTGGGGGTCAGCTAAACGAATCATTTTCTTACATCGAGTTCGAGGGCCGGTCCGAGGGGAGCAGAAGGGCCCCCTTAGGCATAGGTCTCCCAAAAAATTTTCAAAGTTCAATATATATTTGCCCATATATATATCATTTTTCGCAGTGTATCATCACAGTTATCCCAAGTTCTACCAATAACTACACCTCAAGAAACCCTGAAAAGTTACACATATATAACTAGTACTTGATTTTCTTGAAGGTTACCTGGAAACCTTTGCACTTGATTAACTCTTTTATTCGGTCTACAACAAATAATTGCCCTTTCTCATCCAAATACCCGAGGTCTCCTGAATGTAACCACCCATTCTCGTCTAACGCCATTTTCGTTGCTTCCGGGTTGTTGAAATATCCTAGAGAAAAAACTTCAATATTAGCAATTTCGCAAATATATGGTTTATGATGATGATAACTGAACATGAATTGATGGGTTTTATCAGAATAGCAGTGCAAAAACTAGAAAAGGAAGATTGTTATTTGAGAACAGTACTATTGTCTGATCATAGACCCTGACATGTTACAGAAGAGCTACACAATTGGGTAGAATAGAAGAAGGCAGAACTGACGATATTAGTGAGGAATGCAAGTTACGGTAGCATGGACAAGGATATGGATTCGGATACTGACACAGATGCTGATTCCAGATACTTGATATTTAGAAAAGTTTGGGATAGAGGTAAAATATAGATACAGTAATATATATATATATATATATATATATATATATATATATATATATATATATATATATATATGTTAGTCCCGGGGCTTGATCAAAGATGGAAAAACAGATGCAATCGAGATCTGAGATGTCACACAAAAACTTTGCAGTGATCAAACTCAAGATCTACGATGGTACAATAAATCAAATAGCCAAATCACAATCTGAAGGATGAAAAAAAAAGAAGAGAAGATCTATCGTTCTTCCTTGCAAACGTGTTACAATTGGGACAGAACGAGTTACAATAAAACTAGAGAGAGATGAGAAGAAGAACAATGCTGGGGTGTCAAAACACCGTTAGTCAAAGCAAGATTCGCCCCACACAATCTGCTTCCAGGAACCAGCAAGTTGAAGAACTTGTGGAATGCTCGAAGTCACCTCTGTTCAGACTCCTCGGATGGACTTGCAATGGCGGCAGCAACTCTCTCTCTCTCTTTCTTCTTTTCTGACTTGTAATTTTTGTAGTCATCACAAAGGAGGCCAGAAGAGAGTATTTATAGAGAGAGGATGGAAACCCTAGCCGTCTCTTCAGTTATGGAAAGATTGAATCAAATTCCAAAAGATAGCAACGAGATTTAATTCAAATCCCACGAAATTAATTCAAATCCCACAAAGATAGGATCTGATTTAATCGCATTGATTTAGCCTTTCTATAACTGATTTGTAATCTGCACAGTCAGCGGATCCCTCCATGCGGCAGCAGCAGCAGCCTGGCCGCATGAGCCTAATGGCCGTATGGACCGCATGAGCCGTATGGACCGCATGAGCCGCATGGACCGTATGGACCGCATGTGCCGCATGTGCCGCATGAGCCGCATGGCCGCATGTGCCGCATGAGCCGCATGGCCGCATGGCATCATGAGCCGCATGAGGCCTCATATGAGCCGCATGCCGCATAAGACCGCATGTCCGCATATGAGCCGCAAAAAGACCGCATGACTGCTGACGTGCTAAGTGCAAAGTGCGCCAACAAAACGCCACATTATGCCTCATGAGCCCATGAGCCCGAGTCCGAGTCCGAGTCCGAGTCCGAGTCCGAGTCGCTAAGCCCCTTTGGGGCTTAGCTCCAAATGGAATTAATCCAAGAGAATGACAAAAGCATTAATGCTTAATCCTTGGAGCCTTATTCTTACTTCCTTGTAAAATTACCCACATGGTTCCCTCCTTAGGGTCACCATCCCATGTGCATCTCTCAACAACACACCCAAGTATATATGTTGAGATAACTCATGGTGCATTTCCGATATGGGACTAAAATTTACAAGGCATGTTGAGAGCAAGCTCTCTCCATGTAAAGAAAGCACCAACAATCTCCCACATATCACAACATATATATGTGTCCAGGATTGAGCGTTCTCCACAGTAACTGTCCATTTTGCATTAGGATAGATGTCGCTGACGACTTGAATCTTCCCGCATGGGTTAAATAACAATGTGATACAAGAATGGACTACGCCTTGAATTCTGTACCACAATTGTAATTCTTTCCCACTCATAAAGTATAGTTACGTGTGCTTCTGGCTGCACATTAAAGGCCTGTGCCAAGTCTGGTTTCGGTGTATAATTTTGGGCGTCTACAAGTTTACCCTCAGGAGACGGCCTGATATCTCTTTCCATACACTATAGGTGAGTTCTTTATTAAAGAGATATGGCATGAAGCCTTGCGCTTCCTTGCGGTGCTACGCCGCTATGACATGGCCTGAAGCCGAGGCATTACCCCTACCTGGAACCTCATCGTAGTGTCATACTACTGTAGCATGAGGTCACAAGCCTCTTTGTAGTGCCAAACTATCCAGCATGAAGCCTAAGGCTTCCTTGCGGTGTTATGCCGCAACGACATGGCTTGCAATGCCGAGGCTTTACCTCTACCTGGGTACCTCATCGTGGTGTCGTACCACTGTAATATGGGGCCATCCTCCCCTTTGTAGTGCTGTCTACAACTCTTTAATTACGTCATACAGCATTAGGCTACCTGCCTATTTGCGGTGCTACGCTGCTGTGACTTGGCTTGCAAAGCCGAGGTATTACCCCTACCTGGGAACCTCATGGTGGAGTCACCCCACTGTAGCATGGAGTTTCACTCCTTGTAGTGCTGCTCTACCGTGCTTCCTGTAAAGCACACCAGGCATTCACTCTGTCTGAGAACTCATTAAGGCGTTTAAGCCAACCTTCCACAGGATCAGTTTTTTCTACAGAAAAAATACATAGTAGACAACAGTAGTTATGGGTCCGTATCCCTTCCATGTTCCAGAGAACAAGTACCCACTGCTACCTGATAGTTTCTCAGTCAGTGATCCTCCTTTGAACCAAAAGTTAGATGCCTAGTAGATTTCTCTTTGAACTAATAGCATAAAACTTTATGGTAGGATTACAAAGACACACTATCAGAATGCCTTCAAGCCCATTTTATAAGCTGTGTCATCGACCAACTGGCGCTTGAGGCCTTTCGTGAACGGATCTGCCAGGTTCTCCTGACTCCGAACATCAATCACTGCAATTACACCTCTTTTGATAAGATCGTGTACTGCCATGTGCTTCAACCGCACAATCCTCTTCTTCCCGTTGAAGAGGATCATTTGATGCCACCGCCGCAGTCGCCTGGTTGTCACAGTATATCGGTATCGTCGGTATCTGAGCCCCAACTACTGGAAGATCATACATGAGCTCCCGAAGCCATTCTGCTTCATCTGCTGCAGTTTCAAGTACATAGAATTCAGATTCCATGGAGGAACGAGAGAGTATAGTCTGTTTCTTCGACTTTCACGATATAGCAGTTCCACCCAAGGAAAAGACATATCCACCTGTGGATCTCTCGCTTTCCACTTCTGAACACCAGCTAGCATCACTGAAGCCATCCACTACTGTCTGATACCCGTTGTAGTGCAGTGCATATATCTGAGTTTTCTTGAGATATCTCATCACCCGCTTCACAGCTTTCCAGTGCTCAACCCCTGGGTTGCTTGTGAACCGACTCAGCATTCCCACGGTGAAAGCTATGTCAGGCCTTGTGGCAGTGGTTGTGTACATCAAACTTCCGATAACGCTAGAATACTCCAGCTGCTTGACGCTTTCCCTTGAATTTGGCTTCAGCTTCTGATCAGACCTGTATGGCGTATCGATCCCTGGAAGATCCTTATACCCATAGCGTATGAGCATCTTCTCAACTGTAGTGAGATTGTGACAGCGCTACTCCAGTGTCTGTCCGGATGATCTTTATGCCCAAGATGACATCTGCATCCCCCAAGTCCTTCATACTGAACTTGGTTGAGAGAAACTTCTTTGTCTCTGTGACACAGCCTATATCCGTACCTAGGATTAGCATGTCGTCCACGTACAGACAAACGATGACTCCTCTTCCATCAGCGAACTTTGTGTAAACACATTTGTCCGTCTCGCTGACTCTGTAGCCGTTTGACCTAATAACTTTATCAAACTTCTCATGCCACATCTTGGGAGCTTGCTTTAAACCTATACAATGATTTCACCAACTTGCAGACTTTATCTTCAAGACCTTTGACGATAAATCCATCTGGCTTGTTGCATGTAAATCTCTTCGGTCAGCTCTCCATTCAGGAATGCAGTCTTTACATTCATCTGATGTATCACCAACTTATGTATAGCTGCAAGAGCGATTAACATCCTGATGGTAGTCATCCGGGCTACTGGAGCGTACGTGTCAAAGTAGTCTATCTCCTGTTTCTGAGAAAATTCCTTAGCTACCAGCCTGGCCTTGAACTTGTCAATAGTTCCATCTGCCTTCATCTTCTTCTTGAAGATCCATTTACATTCGATGGGCTTTTCTCCTTCAGGTAGATCTACCAACACCCATGTGTTATTGGAGGTGATAGAGTCAAACTCGTCATTCACTGCCTCCTTCCAGAAGATAGCATCTCTGATCTTCATCGCCTCATCATAGGTAAGCGGATCTGCTTCCACATGATAGGTGACAAAGTCATCTCCGAAGTCTTTCGGTCTCCTCGCTCGCTTAGCTGACGGCTCTGCGAGTTCTGGTACAAGAGTTGTTTCATCAACAACAGCTTCTTCTTGGACTACTGGCTCATATGAGATTTCAGTCTCATTTGCACCTACATCATTTTCGGAATGTCCGAAAGAACAATATTTTTGTCTTTTGCAAACTTGTCTTCAAAGTATTCAGCATCGCGAGATTCGATGATATGATTTGACTCAATATCAAGAAATCTCCGAGCATCACTCTTCTCGGCATACCCCAAGAAGATCGCCTTCGTAGTCCTTGTCCCTAGCTTCTGAATCTTCAGATCTGGGAGTTTCACATACGCCAGACACCCCCACACTCGAATGACATTCAAGTTTGGTATGACTTTGAACCAGAGTTCATGAGGAGTTACGTCCGAAGTTGCATGTGGCACTCTATTTAGAATAAAAGTGGCCGTCAATGCAGCTTCTCCCCAGTAGCATTTAGGAAGACCCGCGATTAGCAGCATAGAGTTCATCATTTCTGTCAACGTTCTGTTCTTCCTCTCCGCTACTCCGTTGGATTGAGGAGAATATGGAGCAGTAGTCTCGCATATGATTCCATGTTCTTTGCAGAACGATGCAAATTCATGAGACCTGTACTCCCCACCTCGATCACTTCTTAACCTCTTGAGTTGTTGTCCAGTCTGCCGTTCAGCTTCGGTCCTGAACTCTCTGAACTTCTCGAAGGCTTCATCTTTAGACTTGAGCAAGTAGACGAACGCGTATTTTGAGAAGTCGTCGATGAAGGTTATGAAATACTTCATCCCGGCCTTCGTGGAGAAATGTTTAAAGTCACAGATATCGGAGTGCACCAACTCCAGAAGATCTGTACTTCGATTGACCCGATGAAAGGGTTTCCTTGTGATCTTCGTCTGAGCACACACCTCACACTTCTCCACCTTACCCCCACATTTGGAGATAAGTCCTAGAATAGACATTTTGTTAATTCTTTTACAATGAACATGTCCTAGTCTATTATGCCACAACTCAAGAGAATAATCAGAAAATGCAACTGCATTAATGTCTTCAAACTGGTTAACAAGCTGAATTTTAAACATTCCTTCGGTTTGATAAGCCTTTCTGAAGTATGTTCCTTTCTTGGACATCACCATCTGACCAGCATTGATGTCCATCCTCAAGCCTGCGTTGCAGAGCAGGCTCCCAGAGATCAGGTTCTTGGCAATCGCCGGAACATGCTTCACACCTTGAAGCGTCAGAGTGTTCCCAGAAGTGAGTTTCAGTTCCACGGTCCCGATCCCCAGAACTTCAAGCTTGGGCCTGGTTTGCTATAACAACCTTCTCAGATATCGGCTGGTACGTGACGAACCATTCCTTGCCTGAACAGACATGGCAAGTCGCTCCAGTGTCTATCCACCAGT
>JANAVB010003398.1:34839335-34881758 GCA_029216955.1 Iris pallida
AATTGGAGCTAGCCCATATTTGAGAAAAAATTACTCTGGCTATCCAATTTTTCTACTCATGGGACTGTCCCAAACCGAAATCCCCTCCCCCCCAATTTCAATCTCATTTGTAAATTTCACTCTCTCTCTTCCAAAACCCTAACTTTTTTCTTCTTCTCCATCATTTCCATCATCACCATCTCCATCGAAATCCTAATTTCCTTCTCATTCCCAATTTCGATGACATCCCAAAAAATTAAATAAACCCTAAAATGAATGAAAATAAACCTTAAATTCTTCTTTCCTCACAAAGAATGCATGAAAATAAACCCTAAAATGCATATTTCACTCTATTATCAAGACTGAAGTAAACCCTAACATATATTTTTTTATTCAAAATTTCGACTTTAGGACTGACATGAATTGTTGCAGTCCTGAAAGGAACTTGCTGTACAGCAAGTCACTTTCAGGACTGCCACAATTTCTGGCAGTCCTCAATAATTCTAGGACTCCAGAAATTGCTTGCAGTCCTATTGTACAGCAAGTCTCTTTCAGGACTGCCACAATTTCTGGCAGTCCTCAATACTTCTAGGACTGCCAGAAATTGTGGCAGTCCTGATATAAACTTGTTTAACAAATCGATTTATTCTAGAATTAGGGTTTCATCCACAATTTCTTCTATTAATGAATTTTTTTTGATTAATTGATAAATAGATAATATATTAATAGATTTGATAGATTAACCCAATTTCTTCTACAACTAGGGTTTCATCCATAAACTAGGGTTTGGAGAGAAAAAATATATCAGAAATTAGAAGAGAGCAAAAAAAAAAGGGTTTGGAGAAAGATATTATTTTTGTTTTTTCTTCTTCTTGTTGTTATTCTTGTTCTTTGTTCTTTTTTCTTCTTTATTCTTTATTCTTTCTTCTTGTGAAGAAGGAGGAGAGAGAAAAAAAAAAATTAAAAAAGTTAACTTTTATACCTAGGAATTGGACAGTCCTGAGTAAATTTTTCAGTGACAAACTTGTAAATAAATGAAAGATAAGAATGGACTAACCCTAATCAAATTTTGATGTGCCCTTATAAAAATTTTTTTTCTATCACCGAGACCTGTGATCCATTTAATATAAAGTTATATCTCTCCTCATTTATCACTAGTCACTGTCATCTCGAATTCAAACAAGCAAAAAAAATATTTTCATTTCAATAACTTGAGTTATAATTTTTTAGTTATAGATAAATTAATTAGATAGTTAAAAATTTAGTTAAAAAAATTTAAAATAATTAATAGAATATTTAAATAGTTATTTATTATTAATTTTGATTTAATAAATGTTGATGATATATATATATATGTGATTTGAAAGCTCATTTTTATAATTTTTTAGCTCCATTTTTTTTGAAATTTTACGCACACACAATTGAGGAACCCGAACTTTGTTGATACCTCCGAATGTCAAGTATTAGAGATTATTTGAGTTGGTTAACAAAGATGCAAGAATGTAAGGGAAAAAAAAAAGATGGAAAATATATACTAATAAATAATTAGTCTATTAAATCAAAATCTTGTCGTAACTCAAATAGAATCCCTCTCTTTTTTATCGATAACATTAAGACGATAATGACCAATAGATCACAAGATAGGTTTGATCTCTACTATACTTCTTTGATCTTACTTTTCTTCATAAGGGACAAAGAAAACCACGTATTAAAAATATATTATTTTGCATCGACCGACTATTTATTAAAATATTCTACTACATAATTACATCAGCAAACTAGAAAGCAGAACTTATCAGTCCTGTTTATGGTAGCTGTCTTATCAGGCATAAGAAGACAAAAAAAACATAGAGGAACTCATGAGTTGTTTAATGTAAAGACTTAGGCCATTAATAGTTGTTAGATTACATCTCGTCCATTGATAACAATGGTACAGATGTATTTGGGGGTCGGGTAAGTTCAAATAAATTAACAATAAATATTTTAAAAGAAATAACGGTATTTAAAGATAATTCTATTATTTAAAAAGCAATTATCTCTAGATCCGGACAAACAACGTGTGAAGAGCGGTTCATTTTTGTTACAGAACTGCTATTTGGCCCGCGGACGGGCCATCTCGTCCGCCATGTGGCTCTCTCCCATTGGCCGGTCAACGACGTGGGCCACATGCTAACAGGAGGGGGCCAATGGGGGAGTGCCACGCAGGCGAGCGGGATGGCCCGCCTGCGGGTAAAAAAGTATTTCCATTTTTGTTATTACTATTATTAATTCTTCCTCTTCTTGCGGTTCTTCTTCTTATATATATATATATATATATATATATATATATATATATATATATATATATATATATATATATATAAGAAAAAAAAATATATTATAGTATCGTACAGTATCATGTTCAATACATGTTCGATACTATCAGTTATGATAACAACATCTCTGTTTCAGCACTAGTAATCCAACTTAGTTAAGCAAATGAACAAATAAAGGAACCTCGCATTATGTTTGGTCCCCGGAAGCCTTTATGATTCGGAGGAAGTGGCTTCGATGTTTCTACGTCCACAACTTTACACTCGATGCCGGAGTAAAGGACGTCAGAAGAGTCGAACTTCCTCTCCGCTCCTCCAGGGAGCTCGGCCGATATTGTGCCGCACGATTCTGTCATGGCGTACCCCTGTATAGAAAGAAACAACCATACAAGTCAAATTAAATATATGAGACATATCTTGGTGTTGCTCTTTCCTCTCCTGCAATTTCCTACCGAGATAATCATATCGCTATTCATATTGTTGAAAATTTCGTGTTGTGTGATCACACCAAGCATATTGAGTTCAAGAAAATGTCAAGTTTCGTAAGATTCATCTCCCGTATGTTCCTGTTGTATCACAAATCACCATGGGCGAAACTAGTCATTCCATTCCGTGGGGGTGAAAATTCTATAAAATAAGTTTGGGTCTAGTATTTTTCTTTTCCTTAGGTTGTGGGGACATATTTAATGAACAAATAGAATATTGCTAGCTAAAATTTTAAGAAAGGCTAGAAATTTAAGGAAGCACTTACTAATTTAAGGAACAAATAAGAAAGTTCAAAAAAAAAAGTCTGTATAACAAAAAATTGGGGGGTGACGGACCCCAAACCTGTCTATGTAGCTCTGCCCATGCAAATCATTGACATCTTCATCAAGGCCTAGTTGCGCCCACTTTATCTATAGTTTCTGTCCAAGCATGGGTGTAGAAGGAAGTTAGTCTTATTTCTTATATGACCTGTATTATTTTTATTTTTGCTCTTAGTTTTATTCGTATAGCAGTTTGCAAAATTGTAAAAGTTAGGGGTGTTTAAGCATAGCTTATTTTATTTCATTTTATGAGCAAAATGGTCACAAGCTTGTCAAGACTAATAGGATGTATTAAGACATTGTTTTGGATTGTTGCTTAATCGTCAACAAATAAGTTTTCAAAAGTTAGTTATAAAAATAACTAGTTTTTTTTTTTAAGTTTTGACAAGTTATCAACAAACATTTAGAAAAAGTAAAAAGAATCACCATGATGAACAATCTTAAAGACGGGGTTGTCTATTGCTTCTCGAAAAGTAGAAACAACTTTAAAAACAACTTTGTTATACTTTCAAAAGCTGTTTAAAAGATGAACCGACTAAATCAACATCAAACCAATTAAGACAATATGATAACAAAGAACCAAATTTTACAAATTATTCTATCAGAGAGAAACAAATTATCAAAGTAATTATAAAGTATATCAATATTTTGTTAGAATTATTTTTATGCAGTTTCTGCCACCAAATAAATCAATGAAGACTTATTTACTTTAAATACCCTCTATTGTTACATATTTGTAATTAGCACTCTTGAACTATTTTTATTAATAACTTTGCCACTTTTATTTATTTTTTGCACCATATCACCCTTAATAGAATGGAAGAAAAAGAATCCCTTTTGCACCTCTTTTACACTACATAGAAAGTCTTTGAGTATTTTCCCATTACACTACAATTAATATTTTTTATAAAAAAATATCCATAAATATTTTTTACTAATTAAAATTTAATTATCTCCTTCCTAGCCCTCTCTTCAACCCATTTCGATGAGCACAACCGTCGTATTTAGTTGTTACCATTGAGTTTGAAATCCTAAGCAGACTATCGGTGATAAGCTGGAGGAATGTGAGGATAACGTGAAGTCATCATTCCCATTATGCCCTTGGTAACACGTGCTATAAAGTGTTGCGATTCTGCGAGAATGGAGTAATTCCAAAAACTCGTCATTGGCTCTAATTGTAGGTTGCACTCGCTTGCATGAAACTGGAGTCGTTAGTAATCATCGGCCAACCATATGACTGAACCAACGTAGATTCGACTTAGAAGGATCCAACCGGACTCTAACAAGGTGATGGTGTCAGACCTAGTAAGCACATGCTGTCAGCGAGGCCCATGGGTATAGATAACCATTGCAGAGTATGGACAATTGTCCAAACTCACTTTTTAAGAAAAAATAGTTATACATATTTTTCAGTATTGTCCTCACTAAAATTCTCTTTTGACCAACTACACTAATTTGTCCTTACTTCATATAGGCTAAAGACCACTATTATCTAGCTATTTATCCTTTTCAATAAATTTTTTTTTTATTATTATTATTATTTTTCTACTACATAATCGGATGAAGTCTAATTCAAATAATTATTTTTGAATTTTTTCTCACCCACTATATTTTCTATTTGTGCCACTAGTGAGGCCTCTTTTTGTCCTTGCTCAATTGAAACACAATTGCTATCAACTTGTAGTCTACAAAGTGTCGGTGGTCCAATGTTAAAAAAAATTATAGAATTTTTTACTTTTATCCCACTGATTAATATGAATTTGTACTTATATTCCACTTTTTTTTTAATTTTATTAGACTTATATCTCACTTTTTGTTAAAAAAATATTCATTTTGTCACGAAAAATATAATTTACACTACTAAAATAAGGCAAATTAGCGACGTCATTATACGTCGCTAATCATGGAAAATACGTCGCTAATCATAATTAGCGACGCCTTTAGCGACGGAAAATGAAGGTCGCTTTTAAGCTAGTCGCAGATGGCACATTCGTCGCCCTACGTCGCTGTTTGCGACGTCACCGCCGTGTCGCTGGGTCGTCGCAAAGTTAGCGACGGAGAGCGACGCAAACTTTACGTCGCAAAATTAGTGACGTAGTGCGACTACTTAGCGACGTTTAGTTCTATTTACGTGATGACGTGGCATGCCTGCCACGTCAGCAAGGTGGCGACGTACAGCGACGTAACACCGCTAATTAGCGACGTATAGCGACGTTCCTTATCTGTCATAAGGAGTCGCTATATTCAATACTTAGCAACGTTATTTTATTCCGTCGCTAAAGTACGTCGCTAATAGAGCATATTTTAGTAGTGTTAGTGACAAAAAGTGGGATGCAAGTCTAATAAAATTAAAAAGTGATATGTAAATACAAATTTATATTAATAAGTGGGATGGAAGTCAAAAAATTTCAAAAAAATTATTATATGTGCCGGGCTCATACAATAATATCTCCAATGTTAGGGTCCCGACACTAACAATCAATTTGTTATCACAAGTATTCTTATTCGTAATTAAATATCATAAGCTTCTAAAAATCTGTCCCAAACAACCTTTTGACAACATTGTGTCAGAATTGAGGGTCATACGCTCTGCTGTGACATATTTAAAAGTTTTTCTATAAAATTTTAAGTTTATTTTACAATGTTCGGAAAATAGTTAATGTCTTCATGTAGAAGTTAAAAATGATTCAAAAATTCGGTAAAACAAAGACTTCAATACAAATTTGAAATATTATTATCATTTTATAAGTGAAGGACAAAATAGTATTTTTGCACTTACCCAACAATGTTATGGTAGCAAAGTAAAATAATAGTCCAAGAGATTTAAATTTAATAAAAAATAATAATAATATAGTTGTTTGCAAAATCATAAAAGTTAGGGTGTTCAAGTATAACTTATTTTATTTTATTTCATGAGCAAAATGGTCACAAACTTGTCAACTAACTAAATATAGACTAGTGGGATGTACTAATACATTGATTGAGATTGTTGCCAAAATCTCACAAAAGAAGCTTTCAGAAACTTATAGCTACTTTGAAAAATTATTCTAAAAGTAACTAGTTTTTAAAAGTTTTGGCAGGATATCACCATCACAATTTTCAAAAAAGTAGGTAGAATCTCCACGATGAACAATCCTAAGAAGGGGTTATAGTTGTTTTTTTATTCAAAAGGTAGAAACTTTTTTTTCTCTTTCAAAATTTGTCTAAAAAAATGAATTGACTTATTTACAAAAGCAAAAAATAGGTATATACCAGACCTGGTCTAAGTTGCAATAATTAAGCTTGCAGATCATATTCATATTAGTATAGACTTAGTGATTACATTCGTGGAAAATCGTCCAACACTTGTAGCTCATGTGAAAAATAACATAGTTATCAGACGGGACCAACAGGGTTCAGAGTTGGGGACCGTAAGAACATGTTGGTGTGTGTGAATTGTAATTAAAAAAACATTCGTGAAAAATGAGATGTAAAATTCCGCGCCCATAAGTAGGGCGTAAAATTAAAAAAAAAATTATAATTAAAACAATATTAAGGGGGAGTAACAGGATTAAGGTGAATTTATTATTTCCACGCCCATAAGTAGGGCGTAAAATTCCACACCCATTTTTCGACGTAAAATTTCTTTGCTAGCTGCTTACATTGTGTTTGGGAACATTTTTGAGGAGGGAAAGAAAAATTTGAGGGAAAAAAAATTGAGGAGAGTAAAATGAAGGTAAAATTAATTTTTCCTTCACTTGTTTGGATGACCAAAAAGTAGAGGAAAAAAAAATTTAAAAATAATATTTTATTTGTTTGTGGAGATAGATATAATTACCATTAAATCTTTGATTTTTTTTTTTTCAAATCATAAATGAAACTAACTTTTTTGAAGTGTAGATGGGTAATTTCTCCCACAATTCTCTCAACTTTCTCCATTTTTCTCCCAAGAGAAAATATTTCGAGTGGGGCCCGCATAAATTTTTCTCCCAAAATTTTCTCCCATCTCTTCCCTCTTTCTTCCCAAACACCAATACTTTTAATTTTTCACTCATTTTTCCCTCTTCCCAAATAATATATTAGTCTTAGGTTATAGCTGCTTTGAGTCTTACGGTGTGTTTGGGAACCTTTTTGAGGAGAGGAAAGAAAAATTTGAGGGAAAAAAAATGGAGGAGAGTAAAATGGAAGAGAAATTAAGGATCCGTTTGGATATGTTTTCTGAAATTTCTTTCTGAAAAGAGTTTTTAGAGAAGATGTTATAAAGTTGTTTTCTGAATGTCAAAATTCTGAGTTTGTATTTGGTTACTTTCGTCTAGAAAATAGTTTTATGAAAATAAATGTTAAAAATTATGTTTGGCAAAATAATTTTAGAATTTTTTTCCAACCCAATGTCCGACACTGTGTCCCGTTCATCACTGTGTTTCTCCTGTGCCCGTGTCCAAATATGATCCCGTCCACCACAGATATGACCCCGACACCGTGTCTCGTCCACCACCGTTCGAACAACTCTCGTCCACCACAGATCCGACCCCGACACCGTGTCCCAGCCACCACTGTGTTTCTCATGCGTCCGATGTCGAGGCTGACCGGAGGGGGAACGACCATAGCAACCCAGAGCCACAATCTAACCCCTCCGACCACCAGAGCCTCAAACCCTCCCCGATAGACCGGTCGTCTCGTCGGACGCGCAGGCGCCGGTCGTCGGCGGCGTGCGGACTCCGGTCGTCGTCCTCGTCGAGGCGTCGGCGTACCGGTCGACGTGCGGGCTCCGACCGTCGTCCTCATCGAGGGCGTCGTGTGAGCTCCGGCCGACGTCATCTGCATCGTCGGTGGCGATCCTCCGGCATGCTCATCACCCACCCTAGCTTCCACAGGAAGCTTGGTGCGGGCACACATCCACTGTGTTGGCCAAGGCCCTCTCCGTCGTGGACGAGCTCGACGGCACTCGCAGCGGACACTATCGGCGGGGATGCTATGGAGGGGCAGCATGGAGGAGGGGATGGAGAGGACAAGAAGAAGAAGAAGAGTCGGATGGGTTCTTCAGAGAGAGAGAGAGAGTTGGGGGAGAGGGGGTGTGGGACCCAGTGCTGTGGCAAATTTTTCTTCCAGAAAATAACTTCATCTACTTTGTGAAAGTAGAGTTTAAACAGCTCTTCTCCCAAAAAGTTTTTCCAAACTACTTTTCAGAGATGTGTTGTCCAAACACAATTTACCTCCACTCCGAATTTTAAATTCAGAAATCTGAGTTTAAGTGATCAACCAAACAAGCCCAATTTTTTCCTTCGCTTGTTTGGATAACCAAAAAGTGGGGGAAGAAATTTTAAAAAAATATTGTTTTGTTTATTTATGAAGAAAGATACAATTACCATTTAGTCCTTGATTTTTTCAAATCATAATTAATACTTACTTTATTGGAGGGTAGATGGGTAATTTTTCTTACAATTTTCTCAATCTTCTTCATTTTTCTTCCACTTTTGGAAGGAAATTTTTTTAGTGGGGCCCACCTGAATTTTTCTCCCACATTTTCTCCCTCATTTTCCCTCCCCATTCCCAAACACTACTACTTTTAATTTTCCTCCCACTTTTTCCTCAACATTTTCCTTCCCCCCATTTTCCACTCTTCCCAAACAATACCTTAAGCTTGGCTTATGCTATTGATTGCTAGGCTTTGCAATATGCGCTAAAAAATTGGGCAAAAAACTGGTAGCCCAGTTATATTTGAATACTGTTGTAAATATAGATGTCCCATGACTCTTAGGCATCCATAACTTATGTAACTCATGCCCTTTGGTTTCATAACTTATGTAACTCATGCCCTTTGATTTCATAACTCATGACCTTCGGCAATCCATTGTAAACCTATATAAAGGCCATATTGGATGAATGAAATTACACACAACTTTCTTCTTAATTTTCTCTTGTTGCTCTCTTTAGTTTATAACACGTTATCAGCACGATGCAACCATTATTCATTTCGGGAGACTCATCGATATCAAGGTATAACTCAAACATCAGGTAAACCTTTTTATTTCGATTGATAAAGGTGTTTGTTCATGGTTTGTTTCTTTGATTCTACATATACATTTGTTTATACAATTATTGTCCATCTCTCACTTCATCTAATTTGTTGTATAATATGTAGCTTTCATGTTTGAGATCATTTTTTTGATTATGCTTAATAGTAAACATCCTCTAATTCTCAAATTGTTTCTTAAAATTTAATATATATATTAATATTTATTTTACTTATTAACTTTTGAAATGAATAAATTTTTTTTACTTCATTCAATATAATTGTGATTATGTTATTTATAAACCTATGAACGAAATGATTGTTGTACATTGGTCATATATTTTCTATTTTGAATGTCTTGATCATAATATAAAGAAAAAATCTATTTCGATTTCTCAAAAAAAAATTCTAGAATGGTGCATAGCAAAATAAATGTTTGTTTCTCATATTTTGATTATATTATTCAAGTGCGTAAATAAAAAAAAAAGTCCACATTATCTTTGCGTTTTCATTATGGTGCAGATTTGCATTTCTATTTTGTTGGTTATTTTCAAGAATAATGTTGCATAACTTATCTTCTTCTCAATAAGAAATAATGTTTTTCTTATCATCAAGAAATTATTATTTTGGCGATATTTTTGATAATTTTTAGATGAACCTGAAGTTTCATGAAGAAAATTTGAAAGAAAATGTTCAGCTCGAAATGTAGATTGAATATAAGGCTTGAAGCCAAAATAGAATATGTTACGCTTGAAGCCTAATTGATAAAACTCAAACTTGTAGATTTGAGTATGTATATTATATTCTAAAGTAATATTTTTTTCAGAAATATGGCAAACATCACCAAGCTTGAGTTTCGCTGCTCTTGATATTTCCGGAAGAAATTATCTAACTTGGGTTCTTGAGGCAGAAATTCATTTGAGTGCAAAGAACCTTGCACATGCAATCAAAGAAAAAAAATGAGGCAAGCGAATAAGACAAAGCAAAAGCAATGATTTTCATTCGACATCACCTCCATGAAGGGCTGAAATCCGAAAACCTTGGAGTTAAAGACCCAACAGTTCTATGGAAAAACTTAGAGGAACGTTATAATCACCAAAAGAGTGTGATACTCCCAAAAGCTCGCTATGATTGGATGCACCTGAGGTTGCAAGACTTCAAATCGGTAAACGAATATAACTCTGCAATGTTCAAAATTGTGTCTAAAATGAGATTATGCGGAGATAATGTTACTGAAGAAGACATGTTAGAAAAGACATTCACTACTTTCCATGCCACGAACATGCTCCTGCAGCAGCAGTATCGTGAAAAGGGGTTTAAAAAATATTCTCAATTGATCTCATGTCTTCTTGTTGCCGAAACAAAATAATGAGCTCCTAATGAGAAACCACAACTCCCACCCTACTGGATCACAGCCATTCCCTGAAGCGAATGCAAATAACTATGGACAAGGACATGGTCGTGGTCGCGGTCGCGGTCGTGGTCGCGGTCATGGTCGCGGTTATAGTCATGGTAAAATTCAAAACCATGGTGGTCCTAACCATCAACCCTTCAACAAGAAGGTTGGGCCATACCACTTGAAGTGGAACAAAAATGGCGAAAAACAAGATAAAGAAAAGGGTGCAAAAGTTGATTCTCCGAAGAATTATTAAGAAGCTTGCTACAGATGTGGAGCAAAAGGGCATTGGTCTCGTACCTGTCATACACCAAAGCACCTAATTGACCTTTACCAAACATCTATCAAGAGTAAAGGAAAATAGAAAAGAGAGCAACTTTACAAATTTCAGCAACATTCTTGAAGATGAAAATGATCCAATAGGAATTCACTCATTTGGATGTTGAAGATTACTTAAACGAGCCAAGTGGAGGAATTAAGTTTTGGGGTGATGATGCTAATGATGGCAACGAAAATATCAAAAATGATTAAGTTGAATTTGAGATTATTTGATCTTTTCCAGTTTAGTTCTAGTTTTATGTTTGTTTTATCACGTTTCTAAGTATCCGTTGTTATGCTTGTTTTAACCTTTGATTTTTATCAATAAATTAAATGTTTGTTACTTAATTTATTTGTGTTTATAGAAATATAGAAAATAATGATGCTGTGAACAACTCCAACGGTGGAGATATATGTTTGGTTGACAGTGGATCAACGCACACTATTCTTCGAGATCGAAAATATTTTTTGAACTTAAAATTAGCACAAGCAAATATTAGTACAATTTCTGGTACTACAAAATTAATTGAGGGCTCTGGAAGAGCAAATATTATATTACCGGGTGGAACAAATATTTTTGTAAAAGATGCTTTGTATTCAAGCAAGTCAAATTTTCTTTTGCTAAGTTTCAAAGACATACGTCTCAATGGTTTCCATATCGAGACTATGAATGAGGGGAATATGGAATATCTATGCATTACATCCAATGATTCATGCCAGAAGCATGTGAAAGAAAAACTCCCAATTTTCTTATCAAGATTGTATTATGCAAAAATAAGTGCCATAGAATCTAACACTGTGATGAACCAGAAGTTCAATGATCCAAAACTTTTTATGCTTTGACATGATCGGCTTGGCCACCCTGTATCTAGTATGATACATCGAATAGTTAGAAACTCACGAGGACATCCTTTAAAGAACCAGAAGATTCTTTTACCTCGTGATTGTGTGTGTGCTGCATGCTCACAAGGAAAATTAATTATAAGACCATCTCCGATGAAAGTTAATCTTGAGTCACCTATGTTCTTACAAAGAATACAAGGAGATATTTGTGGACCTATTGACCCACCTTGTGGTCCATTTTGTTACTTTATGGTCTTGATAGATGCATCATCTAGATGGTCACATGTATGTTTATTGTCAACAAGAACGGTTGCTTTTGCCAAACTTCTTGCTCAGATTATAAAGTTAAGGGCTCAATTCCCTGATTATTCTATTAAGACAATTCGTCTCGATAATGCCGGTGAATATACATCTCAAGCATTTAATGACTATTGCATGTCAATTGAGATTAATGTTGAACATTCAGTTGCACATGTCCATACTCAAAATGGACTTGCAGAGTCTTTTATTAAAAGATTACAATTGATTGCTAGACCTTTACTTTTAAGGTCAAGTTTACCCACTTCTGTTTGGGGACATGCAATACTACATGCAGCTGCATTGGTCCGTATTCGACCAAGTTCATTTAATCATCATTCACCATTGGAAATTATTTCTGGCCAGCAGCCCGATATCTCTCACTTAAAATTTTTTGGTTGTGCAGTTTATGTTCCCATTTCTCCACCTAAAAGAACAAAGATGGGCCCACAAAGGCATCTTGGAATTTACGTTGGTTTTGACTCACCATCTATAATAAAATACATTGAGCCCCTGACGGACGATTTATTTAAGACAAGGTTTGCTGATTGCCATTTTGATGAGTCAATTTTCCCGCCGTTAGGGGGAGATAAAACGTCACTTCCTGTAGAACGGCGTGAAATTACATGGAATGTATCATCTTTTATTGATCCACGCACAAGTAGATGTGAGCAAAAAGTGAAAAAGATTATCTATTTGCAAAATATTGCAAACCAATTGCCAGATGCATTCACTGATATTAAGAAAGTGACAAAATCTCATGTACCGGCTATAAACGTACCCGCATGAATTGATATCCCTGAAGGACAACATGATGGCACATTAAAACCGTGCATGAAACATG
Organism: Iris pallida; assembly: GCA_029216955.1. NCBI lineage: Eukaryota > Viridiplantae > Streptophyta > Magnoliopsida > Asparagales > Iridaceae > Iris > Iris pallida. The sequence goes on from JANAVB010003398.1 coordinate 34,852,123, forward strand.
GACGCCCTGTTGGCACTAAAGATAAGAACCCTCGAAAGAAAAAAGTACAAGTTATTACTCCCGAAGAGAAAATAGTTTCGAAACATGAAAGCGCTATAGAAAATTTGACTGATCAGTCTAAAGTAACTCCTGAAGAGGCACATGATAATGAACATATTTCAGAAGAGATCTCTTTGAATTATATGAGTACAAGGGAAAGCTGGGATAGAAATAAAATTACTATAGACAATATCTTTGCTTATAATGTTGCACTTGATATTGTAAATGAGAATCCTGAACCAGAATCTATTGAACAATCTCGACATAGAAATGATTGGCCAAAATGGAAAGATGCGATACAAGCTAATTAAAATCCTTAGAAAATCACAAAGTATTTGGACCAGTAGTCCAAACCCCTGAAGGTATAAAAACCTATTGGATGCAAATGGGTATTTGTAAGAAAACGAAACGAGAAAAATGAAATTGTGAGATACAAGGCACGACTTGTTGCACAAGGTTTTTCACAGAGACCTGGAGTCGATTATGATGAAACATATTCCCCTGTGATCGATGCAATCACATTACGATATTTGATCAGCTTAGCAGTCACAGCAAAACTTGATATGCGGCTTATGGATGTTGTTACCGCATATTTGTATGGGTCATTGGATAATGACATTTATATGAAGATCCCAGAAGGATTCAAATTGCCTGAAGCAAATAACCAAAGATCTCATGGGTTATACTCAATCAAATTACAACGATCCCTATACGGATTAAAACAATCTGGAAGAATGTGGTATAATCGCCTTAGCGAGTACCTTGTTAGAGAAGGATATATAAACAATCCAATTTGCCCATGTGTCTTCATCAAGAGATCTAAAAATGGATTCTCAATTATTACAGTTTATGTTGATGACTTAAATCTTGTCAGAACTTCCGAAGAGCTCACAAAAACTGCTAACTATCTAATGAAAGAATTTGAGATAAAAAATCTCGGAAAGACAAAATTTTGTCTCGGCCTGCAGATCGAACATTTATCAAATAAAATTTTTATCCATCAATCTACCTATGTAGAAAAAATCTTGAAAAGATTTTATATGGATAAATCTCATCCACTGAGTAGCCCCATGATTGTTCGATCTTTAGATGTAAAAAAAGACCAATTCCGTCCTCGAGAGGATAATGAAGAATTATTAGGTCCGGAAGTACCATATCTTAGTGCTATTGGAGCTTTGATGTATCTTGCAAATTGTACAAGACCTGATATAGCATTCTCAGTAAACTTACTGGCAAGATATAGCTCAGCACCAACAAAACGACATTGGAATGGTGTTAAACATATATTACGTTATCTTCGTGGAACAACCGATATCGGCTTATTTTACTCAAAAAATTTAAAATCACAAGTTGTGGGTTATGCTCATGCTGGTTATCTATCTGACCCACATAAAGGAAGATCTCAGAGTGGATATATGTTTACTTGTGGTGGTGCTGCAATATCATGGCGCTTAGTGAAACAAACATTAGCAGCAACTTCTTCTAATCACTCAGAAATTCTGGCCTTACATTAAGCAAGTCGAGAGTGCATATTGTTAAGAACGTTGACTCAGCATATCCGAGAATCATGTGGGTTATCTTCAACAAAGAATACTGGGACAATATTGTATGAAGACAATGCTGCTTGTATTGCACAAAGCAGGAATGGCTACATCAAAGGCGACAGAACGAAGAATATATCATCTAAATTTTTCTACACTCACGAGCTACAGAAGAATGGTGACATTGACGTTCGGCAGATACAATCAAGCAAGAATTTTGCAGATTTATTCACTAAAGCATTACCAACCACAACATTCCGAAAGATGATTCAGAATATTGGGATGCGTCAGCTAAAGGATCTCTTGCCAGCATCAGGGGGAGCGTGATCACTAATTCTCAAACTGTACTCTTTTTCCTTCGACCAAATTTTTATCCCATTGGATTTTTCTTGGCAAGGTTTTAACGAGGCAGTTTATCACGCTTACATATTTTGTGTAATATGTACTCTTTTTTCCTTCGTCCAAGTTTTTATCCCATTAGATTTTTCTTGGCAAGGTTTTAACGAGACATATTCCATATTACATCGGACATCCAAGGGGGAGTGTTGTAAATATGGATGTCCCATGACTCTTAGTCATCCATAACTTATGTAACTCCCCTTTGGCTTCATAACTTATGTAACTCATGCCCTTTGATTTCATAATTCATGACCTTTGGCAATCCATTGTAAACCTATATAAAGGCCATATTGGATGAATGAAATTACACACAACTTTCTTCTCAATTTTCTCTTGTTGCTCTCTCTGTAGTTTATAACAAATACTGAATTTTTTTACTTTTATTATTAAATTCCTTAATATGCTTCGGTTAAAACTAACCATGGTTAAAACATGGGGGCATACAATAAATTTTTTCTACGCCCCTAAGTTGAGTGTATATTCAAAAATGAGCTTTACTCCCAACTTTAAGACCTAATAGATACCTTCTTACAAATTTGTGGAACTTTGTTCCTTTCATACAATAGTTCGAAACTTTGATGCTTCTGGTAAACTTTTCTATTTTTTTCATCACCGAGACTTGTGATCTATTAAATATAAATTTATATCTCTCCCCATTTACCACTAGAGGCACTATTATCTTGAATTCAAACAATTAAGAAAAATGTCTTCCAACTCAACAGCTTGAGTTATAATTTTTTTAGTTATAAAAATAATAATATTAGATAGTTAAAGGTTTAGTTAAAAAAATTCAAATAATTAATAAAGTATTTAGATAGTTATTTAGTTATTTTTATTATTAATTTTGATTTATTTAAAAGTATATATATATATATATATATATATATATATATATATATATATATATATATATATATATATATATATATATATAGTGCCTATCCAATGAGCACACCTCCTAAATGAGCAAATGAGCACAATTATCTACATCCTTTGGATGTTATCTCAATTAATCTAATGGTTAAAATTTTATCCTCCTATTAAGGAAGGGATATAGATAAATATTGACCACAAAAGGAGGATATTAATGATCGGATTCTCTTCTTAGCTTTTTTTAGAGGGTGAATATTAATGATCAATTTAAAAATAGTAATATTAATTCTAATATTAATCTTAATTTTATTAGTATTAGAATTAAAATTAACACTAAAATAAAATTTAATATTAAAATTAACATCAATATCAAAATTAAAATTAAAATTAACGTTAAAATTAATATATAAATTAATATTAACATTAACGTTAACATTAACATTAAAATTAACATAAATATTAATTTTAATTTTAATCTTAATTTTAATATTAATATTAATATTAAAGTTAATATTAAAGTTAGTGTTAATTTTAATGTTAATTTTAATATTAAAGTTAATGTTAATATTAATATTTATTTTAATTTTACTGTTAATGTTAATTTTAATGTTAATGTTAATGTTAGTTGAACATTAATTTTAATATCAACGATAATTTTAATATTAAATTTATTTTAGTGTTAGTTTTAAATTGTTAATTTTAATACTAATAAATTAAAATTAATATTAGAATTAATATTACTATTTTTAAATTTGATCATTAACATTCACCATCTAAAAAAAGGTACGAAATGAAAGGAGAGAATCCGATCATTAATATTCTCCTTTTGTGGTCAATATTTATCTATATTCCTTCCTTAATAAGAGGATAAAATTTTAACCATTAGATTAGAATTGAGATAAATCCAAGGGATATAGATAATTGTGCTCATTTGCTCATTTAGGAGGTGTGCTCATTGGATAGGCACTATATATATATATATATATATATGTAAATATATATATATATATATATATATATATATATATGAAATGATAACAAAATATATGAAATGATATATATGAAATGATAACAAAAGAATGAGGAGTGGAACGGGAGCGGTCGCGTGCAGCTGCCAGGCATGGCTGGCCGGCCTCGTCGGCCTCCTCGGCCCGGCCCCTGGTCTCCGCTCCGGCCTCTTCGACTCCCGCCGAGCCCTCTTCCTCGGGCCTCCGGCCGCCTGGTCGCCCCAGTGGGGTGGCTTCCCCCTCGTCGGTTTCTTCTTCCCGACGTGGGGTTTCCAGCCCCTCCACCCTCCTTGTCGCCGCCCTCGGCGTCGTCCCAGGCGCCCCCGCGTGCGGCACAGAAAGGCCCATCCGCCGCCGGGCGTGCTCCACGTGCCGGAGGCCCCCGCGCCTCCCGTCGCGCTTTCTTCGGCAGTGCCCACTCCGCCGTGGCCCCCTGCGCCCGTCCCCGGCGCTGCAGTAGCGGTCCGCCCCCTCCGCCCCGTCCCCGTCTCTGGGTCCCCGGAGTTTCCTCCCCCTCTTCTCGTCGCGGTTCCCCCGCCGGTTCTCGTCCCGACGTCGGCGGCCACCGTACCCCCCACCGCCCCTCCCCGCGGAGACGTTCCCCCCTTCGGCTCCGGCCACCCGCTCCTTGCTGTGGCCCTACTCCGCCTCCTCCTCCCTCATCCCCCCGGCTGAGTCCCCACCCCCCGGCGGCCCGGGGCTGGCCTTTTCCTCTCCAGCGCCGGCTCCCCCCTCCCTATCTCCAGCCTCCGTCCTCCTTGGCGGCCATGCGGGAGCTCCTCCTCCTCCTTATCTGGCCTCCCCTGGCCTTCCCCGTCACCCGCGCTCCTTCGGCATGCCCTGCCTCCTCCGTCCCGACGTCGGACGGTAGATCGTCGCCGTCCCCGTCGCAGCCTCGCCCTCTGACGGCCGTTCGTCGACGCCCCCGCGTCGCTGCCCCCCCTCCAACTTCGCCCTCTGAAGCTCCCTCCGCCGCATGCTGCAGGCCAACCCCCACCGCCGGTGGTAGGCCTCCCCCTCTTCGAGGCTGACGCCCCCGCTCCCCCCTCCATCCGCTCTCCCCCGCTGGACCCCACCCCACCTCTCCTTCTCCCAACCCCTCCCTGGCCCCCTCTCCGGGTCTGCGTCCTCGCCGACGCCTCGGCCCCGCCTGCGCTGGACCTTCCTTCCCTCCGCCAGCGTCTTCTCCCCTTCGGGCCCCCACCGGAGTTCCCGCCTTCGGTCCCCCACCTCCGCCCCACCTCTCCTTCCCTCCACGCGGATCTCCGGACTGCCGTTCCACCCCCGGCAGCCGCCGGCGAGCCTTCTCCTCGTCGGGCCGGCCCTCTCGCCTGAGCCCCGCCGCCCGCTCCTCTCTCGGACGAGCGCGCTGGGGGTGTCCTGCTCTCCTCCCCGTCGCCACCGGGGTCCTTCCCTACCCCCCGTCGCCAACGGCCACCGGACGGACTGTCGGTGCACCCGCCTCGGGTACGTCCTAGGGGGGACCGAGGCTCCTCGAGCCGTGCGCCCCCCCATCACCCCCTCGATAAGTACGCACGCCTAGGGACTCGCGCGCTCCCCCTCGGGACGCGTGTACGGTCCAAACCCCACTTGCAGCGGATCAGACTTTTCGAAGTTTTTTTTGAAAATTTGAATTTCAAAATTTCAAAAATTTCGAAATATCCGGATTGTCATATATTTAGTATTAATCTTGTTGTTTTAATTTTCTTGTTATTCAGGGATTATTTTGTGTTTTCCAGCCCCGTGCACCTGTATTGCTCTTCATGAGCTCACCTTTATTTTCAATAAAATCATGTTTCATTAAAAAAAAAGAGAAAATTTGAGTGGCACCCCACTTTTTTTACGCTTATTTAAGATGCACCCCACAAGTTTACATGAATGTATGACATCCCCCATTTTGGACGGTTTTCGTCTAAAACGAACGGTCAACCCCGTTGACCAATTTTTTTTGACAAAAATACCCCCTATCTGTTCTCTTCTTCACCGCGTCAACTATTCGTCTCCCCCCCCCCCCTCCGCCGTGCTAGGCCCCCCTCTACGGCGTCGCCGCACTCCCCCCCACTCCCCGACCTCGCCGCATCGTCCCCCCCGGGCATCACCACCACCACCATCACCAACATCATCACCATCATCATCACCACCACTACCATCCACCATCATCGCCGCCCCCCTCCCGCTCCACCCCCTAGCCCCCACCGTCGTCGCGCTGCTGCTGCTGCCGGTAAAAACCCCATCCAAAAAGCCGATAGCAACTTGATGAGAATGGCTAGGATGATGGCATAAAAGAGATTGGTAATAAGAGGGAAAATGACACATGAAGAAGCAGAATATGAACATCTACCCTCTTCTTCATTCTAATAGGAAGTAATAGACTCGAGGAGAACCAGGTGTTCAAATACAGGGAAAATGGACCAAGATAGTAACAGATGAGAGAATACCACCAAAAACATGAATTACCCATGATCTTATATATCTTCACTTTTTCCAGATTCTTGGAAGTTATTTAGCAGATACAACAGAATTATTTCTGACTGGTGGTGGTGATGATGATGATGGTGATGATGTTGGGGATGATGGTGGTGGTGATGGCCGGGGGAGTGCGGCGAGGTCGAGGAGGGGGGGGAGTGCAGCGACGTCGTGGAGGGGGCCGGGCACGGGGGGGGGGGGGGGGGGGGGGGGGCAGCCACGTGTAACGGGGAGGGGGGACACACAAAAGGAGACAAGGGCATTTTTGTCAAAAAAAAATTTGACCGTTCGTTTTATACAGAAACCGTCCAAAGTGGGGGGTGTCATACATTCATGTAAACTTGTGGGGTGCACCTTAAATAAGCATAAAAAAAAATGGGTTGCCACTCAAATTTTCTCAAAAAAAATTATATATATATATATATATATATATATATATATATATATATATATATATATATATATATATATATATATATATAGACACACACACACACACACACCACACACACACACACACACACGAGAGGCTTGACGTCGGGTCCGAGAGGTAGTTTATCTTCGGGAAAAAGTGGTGGAGGTAAAGCAAGATTGAAGGCTGGATCGAATATTGGATTTGAAATCACAAATAGCAGAAAGTGACGTGCTGGACCCAGTAAAGAAGACCTTAGGCGATCAGATCAGACACAACATGTATCAAATGGCTTTGTGCGGACAATTCTGAATGGTTGGCCCTCACACAAGGTCCCATGGCGGGGGAAGAAGAGGAGATAGGTGTATCAGATATAATCCAGAATGAGTCGGTTATGCCTCCAGATAACAGCTCAGTTAGGAGCGGAGCCAGGATTTAAATTCTGGTGGGGCCGTGCTAATTATATATAAAAGTTCTTAATTGAACTCGAACAAGAAAGAATAAAAAAGTAAAGTCAATATTTTCAAAGTGATACAAAAAAGGAAAGAAAAATTTGTTCATAAAAGATAATAAAATGAAACGACAACTAGTCAACTACAAATCTCTATTTAAATTTGTTCTCTTCCTTTGAAAAAACTTATCAATTGTAACATGTTTTTCCATTTCGTTACAATAACCCTGTAAAAATAAGATCCAAACCTGAAACAAAAAATAAGACAATAACATGATTGTCAATGACTACAGAAAAATTAACAATTTAACATATAGAACATATAAAATAGCAAAAAATATTCTTTCATGCATCACTTATATATGAAGAGAAATCTAATTAACGAGAGGATTATTGTAAAATAAAACATCAGAATAGAAAATATGGTCGCTCGACCAAAAATCATAGAAAATTTGAGAAAGGGATATGCTAAATATACCTTGAGATTTTTTTTCTTGAACAAGCTTGAAGAAGGAGAGATGAAGGAGATACAGAGATTAAAAGAAGCGTTCAAAATTTTTTTTTGTGTGGAGGAAATATGATATGTTCTCTTATTTTGGTAAAACTTTTGAAAAAAGGAATAAGCTAATTAATGTGGGTTTAGAATAAAAAATAATATAATATTTTTGAAATATATGTTAAGATAGATGTAATCAAAATCAAATCTCAAAAGAATTTAATCATAACTTTAATTTTTAAATATTTGGTGGACTGATATATATATATGGAGTCATTATAACATTTACAAGTTTCTATGTGTTGTAAGGCAAAACTCAAACACACGGAGACGAAGCTTTCTCGTATATTATCAACCACACAAGTGTACCTTACAAGCTATCCCAACCTCTCTTTATATAGGAGAGAGATTGGGGGTTATGAAGAAATGAAGGGCCAAAGGTCATGTAGGTTACAAGGAGATGAAAGGTGAAAAGCCATATGAGTTACAACACTCCCCCTTGGCTCTCCAGAAATTCTTCTTGTAAACATCTCTGAGTTTCTTCGTCTGTCTGTAGCTTGCATCTTCAAGTTTGACCATCTACTTGTGCCTCGTCAAAACCTTGCCAAAGAAAATCCAGTGGGAAAAAACTTTGGTCGAAGGACAAATGAGTACACACAGGTCAGTGTGATGGGGGTAAACTTAACCATTGCAAAGGTGCCTCATCAAAACCTTGTCAGGGAAAACCCAGTGGGAAAAACCGCTGATCGAAGGACAAAAGAGTACACGATGGTTTAGAAGTATACATTGGATACTACCCCTGATCACAATAGTCCTTAGTGAATAAGAGATTTGAAATGTGTCTCGTTAAAAACCTTGCCAAGGAAAATCCAATGGGAAAAAACTTGGTCTAAGGGAAAAAGAGTACACAAGCATACATCAGGATGCTCCCCTTTTTACTCGCACTCGACAGGGCGCGGGATATACGCACAACAGGGCGTTTGGAGGCGCTCGTTGGGGCGCTCCCCCTTACATGCACACAACAGGGTACGGGAAACATGTTTCACTTAGGCTATCTCTGAAAGCTTCCTAAGTCCAATCGCTCTGACATATTTCTGGAACGAGTGTTTTGGCAGTGATTTGGTGAACAAGTCTGCACGGTTATTCTCCGATCCAATGTGTTGCACTTCAATCTTCTGAAGCGCTTGTTATTCATGTGTAAAGAACAACTTGGGCGATATGTGCTTGGTAGCATCCCCTTTGAAGTAACCATGTTTCGCTTGATCAATAACAGCGGTATTGTCCTCATAGACGACAACAGGTTCATCTGGGTCATATGGAAGATCAAATATTCTTCGAATATGGCCAATAACAGCTCGAAGCCAAATACACTCTCTAGTCGCCTCATAAAGCGCGAGTAGATCAGAGTGGTTCGTTGAAGTAGCCACTAAGGTCTATTTTCGAGACCTCCAAGAAATCGTCGTGTTCCCAATGGTAAAGACATAACCAGATTGGGAACGCCCCTTGTGCGGATCAGATAAGTATTCCGTATCGGCGTAGCTAACAAGGGTCGCGTTGCTTCGAGTGCCAAGAGCGTTGGACTCACTCAAAATCGTGTAGGAATAGAACAAGCCCAAGTCCGTAGTACCCTTAAGGTAGCGAAAAATGTCTTTTATGCCATTCCAATGGCGGCGTGTTGGCGCGGTAGCTGTGTCGAGCTAGACAATTCACAGCAAACGAGATGTCCGGTCTAGTACATTGGGCCAAGTACAATAAAGCGCCTATTGCACCCAGATAAGAGCAGTCAGGACTCAATATCTCTTCGTCGTCCTCCTTTGGATGAAATGGGTCCTTAGTAATGTCTAGAGAGCGGACGATCATGGGAGTAGCGGACGACTTAACGTCAAAATGACTAAAGCATCTCAACACCTTTTGGGTGTAGTTCGCTTGATGGACAAGAATTCCATCTTTACGGTGCTCGATCTGCAGGCCGAGGCAAAATCGTGTCTTCCCAAGATCCTTCATCTCGAATTCCCTCTTCAGGATATCAACAGTTTCTGACAAGTCTTTTTCGGTTCCTATGAGATTCATGTCATCTACATAGACCGCGATGATTGTGTATCCTGAAGTGGATTTCTTAATGAACACGTATGGGCAAAGTTCGTTATTAATGTATCCCTAAACCGATCAAGTATTCGCTTAGGCGGTTATACCACATTCGCCCGGATAGTTTTAATCCATATAGAGAACGCCTCAGTCTAATCGAGAACGCGTTCCGTGGTCGGGAACTACTTGATTCAGGCATCTTTAGTCCTTCAGGGACTCTCATGTATATCTCTGTGTCCAGATCCCCGTAGAGATAGGCTGTGACCACATCCATGAGCTGCATATTCAGTTTTTTGGAAACTACTAAACTGATTAAGTAGCGGAACGTTTTGACATCCATTACGGGAGAATATGTCTCCTCGTAATCAATTCCAGGGTATTGTGAGAAGCCTTGCGCCACAAGGCGAGCCTTGTATCGCACAATCTCATTTCTCTCTTTATGCTTCCTTAGGAAAACCCATTTGTGACCAACTGGTTTAACATTGGGTGGTGTTGGAGCAACAGGTCCAAACACGCTTCTTTTCACTAAGGAGTCTAGTTCAGCCTGGATTGCTTGTTTCTATTGTAACCAGTCTGTTCGTCGTTGACACTCGGCAACACTACGAGGTTCCATGTCATCATTGTTCATAATGTCAGTGGCCACTGAGTATATGAACACATCATCGATGACAGTTTCGTTTCGCTTCAAAATATCGTCTAAGCTAGCATACTCGACGGATATTTCGAGGTTATCGGCATGATTAGGAATAGGCGTTTCATCTGGAACGCGCTCTTCTAATACATCGTCGTGATCCTTAATGATTTTATGTGGCAAAACGCTTTTAACAAGATTTCTCCGCTTTCGGGGCAGAACATCTTTAGAACCAACCGGTCTTCCCATCTTCTTGGGAATAGCGGCGGACTGGACGACCGATGGCAGCGTCTTTTGCTCGACGGGTTCAACCGGAGCAACATGTTTTACAGGAACATGGCGTCTCTCAGGGACGTCTATCCTTGCAGGCACATTTGCAGCAGGTATAATTGATCTCGTGACTTTTGCTAGGTCGCTAAATGCGTCTGGCATTTGATTTGCAATATCTTGCAGACCTAGAATCCTCTGCACTTCCTTATCACTATGTGTAGAGGGGGGATCATGATGAGCAACAGCGGGCACATGCCACGCTAATTCACGTCGTTCCTCATCAACGTTAGCGTGCATTTCTCCACCTAACGACGGGAAGATTGTCTCATCAAAGTCACAATCCGCGTGTCTCGCGGTAAAGAGATCGCCTGTCAAGGGCTCTAAATAGCGAATGATGGACGGGGAGTTATAACCGACATATATTCCCCGTCGCTATAAAGAGATCGTGCTGATAACGTGTTGTAAGGCAAAAACTCAAACACACGGAGACGAAGCTTTCTCGTATATTATCAACCACACAAGTGTACCTTACAAGCTATCCCAACCTCTCTTTATATAGGGAGAGAGGTTGGGGGTTATGAAGAAATGAAGGGCCAAAGGTCATGTAGGTTACAAGGAGATGAAAGGTGAAAAGCCATATGAGTTACAACACTATGTATAAAATCTTTTAGCACCTCCGAAAATATTTACAGTTTCTATCAGCACCTATTCGAAAATATTTGAACTTTCTATGTATGAAAAAGCACCGTACATAATATTTACAAATTTCTATGTAAATAAAATATACGAAAAAAATAGTTTATTTTGGGGGGGGCTGTGGCCCCCCTTTGACTCCCTTTAGATCCGCCTCGGCTCAGTTGAAATTTCTGAAGACCCATCGACCAATCAATGACTATGCTAGCCTGGAATGTGCGAGGCGTCTGCTCGCTAGGGAGATGGAGGGAGATCAGTGAGGTGATATGGAAGAATCAATGTTCTATATATGCTATTCTGGAATCTAAAATCAAGACATGTCGCATGCTGGCAAGGAGGACTCCGCTGCACTTGGCTCAGGTAAATAATTTGCACCTTAGCAATACGGCAAGAATCTGGTTCGATAGGATAGTAGGAGTTGGCATTCGCAAATTATTTTGATAACTGAACAAATCATTGTGTTGGAGTTTACGAACAAAGGCGGCCTCCATTCATGTTCGGGGCAATATATGGCCATAATGATAGACGCGGACGGGAGGATCTATGGAAGGACATCATCCAGACTAGTGTACTTGCCGAGACTCAACGAAGGCTCCCCCTTCTGCTCTTGGGAGACTTCAATGCGCTGTTATACAGACATGAGAAGTTGAGAGGTCGATCTGTCCCGGATAACATTCTCAAGGACTTTTAGCAATGTTTGCTACAAGCAGGGCTACAAAATCTTGAGAGAACGGGTGACCTCTGGACGTGGCATAATAAGACGGATCGAGGCAGAGTGGCATGTCAACTTGACAAAGCATTGATTAATCGAAGGTGGATTCACCAATTCCCAAACACTGTTGCAGACGGAATGCCGGCGGGAACAAGCGATCACAGTCCGCTACTTGTGAAATTCTTGGAGCCGAAGAGAGGTAATCCAAGACCGTTTCAATAATAAATGGGAACTGATGGCTGGTTACTCTGAAGTAATCAAAAGTGGGCTTCGAACGTCGATACATGGGAACATACAATATCAAATCCTACAACAATTGAAGGCAGTCAAGCGGGGTCTGAAGATGTGGTGTCGGGCCAACCCGAAGTCATCCTTGGACAAAATGGAAGGCAAGCTACCTCAGGTGCAGAATCAACTACAAGCGGGACATCCTAGATCCAGAACTGGGGGCAAAAGAGCACGCTCTTGCTGTTGAGGTATCATTACACCGATTGCTAGAGGAGGTGGTGATGGCACAACGGGCGAAGTGCTCTTGGTTGCAAGAGGGGGACAAGTGCACAAAGTATTTCCATGATATAGTTCGGACGAGGATGCATCAAAACAACATAAACAAACTCATTGGTCCGGACAGGAGGGAATTGATTTCGGCTCAGAAGCTGCAAGATGCGGCTGTCAGGTACTATTCAAATTTATATAATCAAACTGATTACCCATCTATCTTTCCTGCTCTTATTTGTAAAAAGCTGGTCACTTCATTGGGGAATCAAGCTCTAATGGCGCCTGTGACAATTGATGAGATTGAAGCTATTGTTTTCAAGGCTAATCCAAACAAAGTCCCAGGGCCGGACGATTTTGGGAGTAAGTTCTATAAAATACATTGGCAGGAGTTGAAGCACCGATCTTGGAGATGGTCCAGGACTTCTTCGAGCAGGGACGTCTAGGTTCGAAAATTAAATCATACTTTCTTAACACTGATACCTAAGAAAGAGAGAGCTATGTCCCTCTCAGACTTCGGGCCCATAGCATGCTGTAATTATCTATATAAGATTATTACACATCTGATGTGCTGGCGCATGGAGAACATTCTGCAGGGGCTAGTCTCATTCAACCAGGCAACTTTTATGAAAGCAGGGATATTGCGGAGAATAATTTGTTCGCACATGAACTGAACAGGGAATTCAATAAAGTAGGGGGAAGAGGACTTGCATCAAACTAGACCTATGAAAGGCGTACGACACGGTGAATCGCAACTTTGTGTGCCAACTTATGCTTGCGATGGGATTTGTTGACACTTGGGTTGCTAGAGTTCAGGAGTGCATATCGACGGCCTCTTTTTTTGTGTTGATTCGAGGGCAACCATATGGGTTTTTTTCGGAGCAACATGGGACTTCGACAAGGAGATCCTCTTTCCCCTACCTCTTCACTTTGGTAATGGAGTATTTCACGTGTCTTATGGATCTAGCAGTTCATAGAGGCAGGATCATCCCACTTTATAGGAAGACAGTTCCACATGTCTCATATCTTATTTATAATGATTTACTCATCTTCATGGTCCCAACTATGGAAGGAATGGAGGAAATGGCGAATGTATTAGATACTTTCGGGGGGTTGTCTGGTTTGCGATTGAACTCGAAAAGTAAAGCATATTTCAACATACATTGTCCAGATAAGGATGATCGCGCCTTGGTGTTGGGAGTTCAGCAAGAAAACCTACCAATTAAGTATCTTGGAGTTCCTCTGTCTAATTATGCCAGAAGCTTGGAATGCCAGTCACTAGTGGAGTATGCGCATGGAAGAGTTGAAGGGTGGCACACGCAGAACCTTTCTTTTGGAGGGAGAATAGAATTGGTGTGATAGTGATCATGTCCATCGCCCGTTTCTGGTTGCAGACCATCCTTCTCCCGGCGGTGACAAAAAGCAGATAGAGAAGGTGTGCGCAAATTTTGTCTAACGAGGTATCCACGCGATTGGCTGGTCGACTCTATGTAGGCCCAAGGAAGAGGGAGGTGTGGGACTTCAGTTGCTTTAGGTACTTAAGGATATTGCATGGGTAAAGCTTGCTTGGAACTTCATGACTGGGATATCATTATGGGTAAGATAGATGCAATGTAGATACCTCAAAGGAAGAAACTTTTGGTTGGTCACTGCAAATAACAATGATTCGGTAATCTTCAAAAACATTATTTACTATCGCGACATAATGAAATCACACATTTGCAGAGTTATCAAAGATGGGATAACGATAGACTTATGGTGGGATCCGTGGATCGGACACCAACACCTAGTCGATCGGGTAGGTTGAAATGCATTGGATAGACACATGAGGTAGTTAGTTGTATTATCCAGTCGGGGGAGTGACGGTCGAAAATACATGGGTTTGATAGATAGGTGGCCAGAAATCAGGAGGGTGCGATTAGACCCAACAGCGGATGCAGACAAGTGGATTTGGGAGAAGACATGCAAGGCAACGTTCGTGCGCAGAGATGTGTACGGGTGCTTGCGGAAGCGGGGTCCTAATTTGGAGGCTGCTGATTTCATATGGGTACGAAGGATGGCGCGAAAGTTTCAATTATGCATGTACCGTGCTTGTTTAGGTCGACTACTCACGCTAGATCGGCTCACGATTTGGTGTGCAAACAGGGGCCCAGGATGCATCCTCTACCGACAGGAGAATGAGTCTATCGACCATCTATTTTTTAAATGTTCGATGGCTAGGAGAATATGGATTGAACAGGTGGAAAAGCTGCAGATCAGGCATGATGAGACTCTGGAACTGCCTGGGATCATGGACACCATCAGAAGACACAGAGAGAAGGGCGCCGAATGGTTCCGGGAAGCACGACTTAGATTAGCTGCGACAGTTTGGCATATATGGAGGGAGCGTAATAATCGAATTTTTGAAGGATTAGTTACTTCTGAAATATGGATTCTTATAACATTGAGGCTGATGTAAAGATTCTTGGGCCAATTAGAAGCCTGGCATGAGTGTGGTGTGATGTACTCTTCTTGACATTAATACAATTACCTTCTTTCAAAAAAAAAATATATATATATATATATATATATATATATATATATTTATATATTATATATATATATATTATATAATTTTTATTTTTGAAAAGATAGATATATAATTTTTATTTTTGAAAGAAGGATTGATATATTATATATAGATATATATATTATATATTTTTTTTTTTTTTTTTTTATTATATATGTATATATATATATATATATACATATATATATAATAGATATATTTTTATATATGTATTATGTCAAAAAAATATATATATATATATATATATATATATATATATATATATATATATATATATATATCTTGACATTAATACAATTACCTTCTTTAAAAATAAAAATTATATATATATATAATATATATATATATATATTATATATATATATATATATATATATATATTACGCACATACACAATTTGGGGACTCGAACCTTGCCGGTCCTTCGGGATGTCCGCTCTAATACCACTAGGCTAGAGAGCTTGAAAAGAAGCATTATAGTACTAGAGATTAGTTGAGTTGGTCAGCAAAGATGCGAGAATGTAAGGAAAAAAGGTAAAAATAAAATATTATTAGAATAGCTAAATACGTCAAGTTACTTTATCCTTCTTGTTTTTGCCAAAGCTCCCAACTTAATAAATTTAATTGAGAAAATATTATTAGAACGTGTGGCGTGTTCATACATAATTTATAATTTGTATGTTATTTGACTGACATGTGGACTAGAACTGACATTTAAGTTATATGTGCGATACAGTCACCTGACTCACTGTACAAGAAATATTGGGCTAAAATATACAATGTACAAGAAAATATCGGGCTAAATTAACTATCAAGTTGTGCCCCTTTTCCTTCTTTCCTCCTCTTCTCACTCTCCACTATGTCCTGCCCTTTTCCTATATGGCCAGACTAGGCATTGACTGGTCTGCAGCAGGATGAAGGGAGCCCTGTGGACGAACTTGGAGGGGAGGTGGATTCTGGTGGTTGGAGCCTGGAAGCAGGATTGGAGGCAGTGAAAGGAGAAAGGATGGTTCTCTGCAAGAAACCTCTGTTTCTTTTTATCTCATCTTTTGGTATAAAAAAAAAAACTTGTTTCTAATTGCAAGTCCTGCTCTCTCTTTTTTTCTGTCAAGGATAGTGCAATTTGGTCCATAACAATCGACTTGAAGATAACATTTTTTTAAGAACGGAGTATCAAACCTTTGAAAACATATAAAGCTGTTTTAGGGAACTGGGTAGGGCCTAGTTCTCAACAGTCATCACTTTATATATTCATTTATTGGACACATTGATATACTGTTGACATCGTTCAAAAACTGTTTTAGTGATCGACTACATCTTCTCAGTTGTAATGTTGCCAATGAAGCATTTAGTAATATTGTGGTGGTTTGTCATTTGGTTTTGTTTTGCTGATCGTCTCCATGATATATTCTTAATGTGCTTCCAACTATCAAGTTGGTACTTTTTTTTTTCTTGTGTGTTTGCAGAAGTTATAGTATTCTTTTAAAAAGGCCAAGTGGGGTGCTCTCTTGTCTTAGAAAAAGCAGGACAGGGGTCTGCCCATATGCATAAATGCATATGTAGTTGACAGTATGCCAAAATATGATTTTGAGATGAATATTTGTTCATACATGGTTCCAGGAACATAAAACATTTTAATGCTATCACAAGATGTGACAATTCATTGTTCTATTGCAATCTGACTTATGAGTTTATTTAACAGGTGTTTAAGAGTGGATATGGCTTTGAATCAACAAAGGGAGGGAAATATTACACAAATAAAGAAACTGGGACAAGTATGTTTTTATACAAAGTACTTGCATTATGATACGCTTGATAGTAACGATTAACTAACCTTCAAATCAAATTCTTTGAAGTTAATGTTGTAACTCAAAAACGGGTTCGAGGAAAGTCAAGAGGTATAAGGCTAGCAAATGTACGACGTGATTGGAAACCAAAAGCTGCCAGTTAATATACCTATTGAAGCAGGAGTCCCTGTAGGTGAAAATGCTGCAATGTTTGCATTGAGTTAAGTTATGTTGTAAAGCATAATGCTCCACTAGGTAAGACTAATAGTTTTCCACAAGGTGTGACCAAATGGAAGGACATAGATGATGAGGTCAAGGACAAAATATACAAATGCATGCAGGTATTTAATTCAAATGTATTAATTATATTTAATCTTAGTTTTCTTTTCTTTTGTTTGTTACTGATATATTGTTGTATTTATAGTCAAAATTTGAATTTGATGATATTCCTGAGAGGAAGGCTTGTGTTCTTAAACAAGCAAATAAGATGTATAGAGAATGGGTCATTTGCTATACCATAAATACTACCTAGAATATGAGACCGATGCAGATAGACTTCTACACCCCTGAAGGTGTAAGTTCCGCAGATTGGGAAACTGATCTAGTAACATATTTTGGAAGTGACAATTACAAGGTAAAAGTGAATGCAGAATTATATTAGTTTCATTTGTATATAGAAAAAGATAAATTCTTTTGTTAAAACATAAAATCTCATAGAAGAACAAAAAAAGTCGAGAACATGAAGGAGTTACACAAGTAACAGGGCGCAAGTCATTTCAGTCCATTATATACGCTGCAGTGAGTTCCTTCATGTCATTTATTATGTATGCATGTATATTTATTTCGTGATACTAAGCTTTCTACTTTTGTTGGCAGCGGAATCCAGAAACTGGAGAGAAGCCAGATGGACCAGAATTATGGCGAATGACTCATCAAAGACCAAATGGGGCATGGGCTGATGAGAGATAAAAAAAATTCATGTGATAATTGTCACTATCATTTTTTTTATATCTCAATGTATAGTATAGTTTATATACATTAATGCATTTAATCCTTAACATGTAGGATGAAATGGTCGATTTGTTTAGTCAGCCACAACCATCAGCTTCTGGAGAGAGCCTTGAGCATCTTACTCCACATGAAGCTTTTAGGCGAGTTGTTGGTCAAAGGTCAGGCCATGCTAAAGGCTTCGGTTGTGGTCCGAAGGGCTCTACCACTGGAACAAAAAGAAGCTTTCAAGAGCGTGAAGAACGACTTACTAGAGAACGTGATGATCTTAAGCGTAGGGTAGCTCACATGGAAGATACATTTGATGCTCGTGTTGATGCTCGGGTGCAGGCTGCTGTCCACGAAATCATGAAAAAATTCTCTGGATCACCTATATTTTCTGAGGAATCCACTTCGAATGTATGTTTAAATTTCTAAAGTTAGTTAAATATATTTATATCAGGAATGTATATAATTTTTAATTTTAAATTTAGTTAATTATTTTTCTCTAATTTTTATTATGCAGGTTAATTTATAATAAGTTTTTGGGTGCTATGAAGACATAAAAGGTATTCTCCACTCTCTTATGTTATTCTAAATGTTAGTGAAATAAAATTTTGCAAACTTAAGTGTACAAGCAGTGTTGGACATTTACTTGCTGGTTCTGGCAATATAATATACACACATAGTTATACTTCTGGATTGTTGGCGGTATCAGTTTGCCTATTGCATATCTTTTACCCATTTTTGTTAGAGTTTTCGTAATATTTACGGATACATCGGGCTTTCAATGACCCAACAATATATGCATTTTCTGACCTACATGCATAGTGGTGGTTATATCTAATTTCTTTTTGTATTTTGAATATCTAATTAGCTTCCTGTTGTCAGTTGGACTTGCTTAGGAATATGCTTTCCTTTAAAACAACCACACTTGTGACCTTGCATTTGGCCTCAATCTTGTGAAAGGAGAGCATAATCATGTGAGGAAATATTATCTTTGACTGAACTTTAAGATTGTTTGTTTTGTGAGCTGTGGGAAATTTGATTCCCAAGAATTGAAAGTGCTTCCTCTTTGACAACTTTTATACAGTAATCATCCTTGATATATACTAGTTTCCTCTTCTCATATGATAAGTAATCTGAGCTTGTACATGGTTCTTGCATTATATTATGAAACTTTAGTGAATTGTTAATAGTGGGAGCAATAAAAATTTATTATCGATTTATGTTATTTATTATGTTAATTGATGATATGTCATCAACATTTTGTGGTCTCTAAGCTAATTTTATTGTTATCCATACCAGGTTACACAACTATTTGTCTAGCTGTCAATTGGTGCACCAGAACTGTCGTAGGAATCTTTGCAGACATTTACATATATGGAGCTAGCAAAGAGGCAATAATTTTAATTTTAAGTTAGGAGTGTCAAGTGTTAGCTATTTGAATTTTGAATCTCATATAAAAGAGGATTTGTGTCTCGGAATGCTGAATATGATATATGTGGATTTTTGGTGACATTGGTTGTAATAGATGCAGTACTGAATCTATCGTATTTAATTAAAATGATTTTTTTTGAAGTTTATAAATTAGACGTGTTATTTTTATTTATTATTTGGTTAATGATCTATTTAAATTTTGGTAATTGAAATTTAGTTCTTCAAATATATCGAATCTATTAATTGTCACATTTTGTTGATCCTAGCAATAAATAGCAAAAATCAATTTGTCAAATATGACATTTGGTAGTTGCCTCATGTTCTCAAACATGGCAACAAAGAAATGTCTTGCATACTCAATTATGACAACAAATAAATGCCATAAGGGATTGCAATACATGGCATAATTTAATGCCATATAATACGGGTAATTAATGGCAACAAACTATTGCCATTAAAGGAAATACGGGTAAAGTGCATTTAAACCCTCCTTAGATGTCACGAAAACGCAAATAAAGACTCGCTGATCCGAAAAACCCAAAAGATTACGAAAATGCTCAAATCACCCCCTCCGCTAACTTTTCTGTTAACGGGTGTTAAAATGGGGCTGTTTTGACCTTTTTACCCCTGGGCTATCTAATATTAACTGTTAAAAACGGTTTGTTCTAAAATATTTTGTTAAAAACGGTTAAGCAAAAATACTTGTTAAAAAGTGGATAAATATTAACAAAGAAAAAATGGTCTTTGCTAGTAAAATTATTTTTTAAAATTATTTAAATTAATATTAACTTGTTAAAAACGGTTAGCTCCGTCAAAAAAGTGGATAAATATAATTTAAAATTATTTTGTCATAAATTATTTTTTATTTAAAAAATATATAAATATTTTTGGGAAAAACAAAACTGATAAATACAAAAAAAATATCAATTCTTCAAAAATAGAAATGATGAAAAACTGGGAAAAAAATACCAAATAAAAAACAAAAAAAGTACTATTAAAATATGGAAAAAAATAAAAAATAGAAAAAATATTCCAAAAACCCAAAAAATGAGGATAAATCTTAAACAATGAAAAAAAGACAAAAACAAAAACTATACAAATTTGAAAATAAAAGTCACTCTTAAAAAACTAGAAAAGATTATTAAAAAGATGAAAAAAATGGAAAAAAAAAAACAAAATATTAAAAAGATTATTAAAATAACCTCCCGTTCCTAAAAAGATAGAATTCTCATGCTTGACGTCATTTTGAAAATAAATGTTTATAATCTAAATAGTAGGTTTTCATCTTAAATTTTTTCTGGAATTTTTTTTTTTAACAAATGTTCGGTTAGTCCTGAACTATCCAACCATTTAACTTAGGGCATGTTTTGTAAACCGTATTTGGAGCTAGATAACTGTAACTAATATTATATTAATATTTTTATAATTATAATCTTAATTAATAATTATAATCGTAGTTAATAATTTATTAATTACAATTTTATTATAATATTAATTAATCATAATTATAATTATAGTTAAATCCAAATTACTAAACGTATCAAAAATTATTTTAATTACTAAACGTATCAATAATTTAATCATAATTATAATTATAGTTAATAATTTATTTTAAATTTAATAATAATTTAATCATAATTATAATTATAATCGTACTTAAATATTACTAAACGTATCAAAAATCCAAAAATAAATTGTTCTTCCATAATTTCTATTTGGGTAATATTACTGTAACTAATATTAAATTTATTTTCAATGGACTAATCAATCCACAATAGCAATAAATTGTTCTTCCATAATTTCTATTTGGACGTAATATTACTGTAACTAATATTAAATTTATTTTCAATGGGCTAATTATCTACCATAGCAATAAATTGTTCTTCCATAATTTCTATTTGGACGTCTTGAGAAAAAAAAAGGAATAAGTAAAAAAAGCTTCAAACATTAAATGAGAGCATGGTCTGGGTTCAGTTGCTGCCACCATTCATCACATCCGTAATTCTTAAACGAATAACTTAAATAGTACTAAACATGTCAAAAATCTAAAATAAATTGCAAAACATGTATGTTGAAGCATGATCTGGGTTCAGTTGCTGCCATCGCCTCTGTCGATTCTCTTGGAATAGGTTGTAAACCTTGGCCTCGATGCTCCTTTACTTCTTTTATTAAATTCCACATTAGAATTTGATAGTGTTCTGAAAGTTTCTCATCCTCCCATAGTAGAAAACCACAAGAATTTGTTGAAAAATTTGCACACCCGTAAAATTTTTCCAGGATTGGTTGGTGTCCATGAAGTCTTCAGTGGACTAATTAATCCACAATAGCAACAAATTGTTCTTCCATAATTTCTGTTTGGACGGCTTGAGAATGAAGATTGCGAGCTACTGGCCATAATTTACAATTGGATTTGAGATCTGTAGGTAAGAAAAAACTTCAAAATATTAAATGATAGCAAATAAGTAAAATAAAAAGAATAAAAAAAATAAAACGTCGTTTTTTCCTACCAGCCAATCGGTCAATTATGTAAAAAATTGAAATGTTTGTGTTTAATGTTATGTTTCAAACAATCTTCCTTCAAACAATCCTATTATATAGAGAATGGAATAGGCTGCTGTCCCTAACGGTCCAATAGAGGGGTATTTTGGGGAGTAAAAAAATTCCTCTCTCCTAAATTTGGGTGCTAACGGCTACATGTAACGTCATTTTGACGGAAAGGGGTATTATGAGCAAAACATGGTTTGCGGGAGGTGCAAACTGCATAAGTTTTCTAAAAGGTCTTATTTTGCGAACGAGGCAACTCTAAGGAGGGTTTAAATGCACTTTACCCAAGGAAATACATTAGCCGGCATCATAATTTTGTCATTTATGGAGTTACAATAAATGGCAATAATATATTGCCATATATTGCTCAAAATTTATGGCAACTAAATATTGCCATTAATAATAATCTTTAGTGACAACAAAAAAATCTTATAAGGCAATAAATAATTGCCGTAAATTAGTTACTTTATACGGCATTAACTGAATGATGTCGTAAATAAGCAATACTGACGCAACCTTTTACGGCACACTACGCAACCTCGAATGATTGTCGTATCTGTGTTTATGTGGCAACATTTTGTTTAATAATGGCATTTTAAGGTTGCCATATAAAGGATTATTTTTAGTAGTGCTTGTGGTATGTAACCTAGAACCCATCTCTTTTTTTTTTATCGATAGCATTAAGACCATAATGTCCAATAGATCACAAGATAGGTTTGATCTCTACAACTTCTATGATCTTGCTTTTATTCGTAAAGCGACAAAGAAAACCATGTATTAAAATATATTATTTTGCATCGACTGACTTGAAATATTCTCCTACAATAATTACATCAGTAAACTAGAAAGCAGAACTTATGAGTCTAGTTTATTGGTATCTGTCTTTATCAGGCTATAAGAATACAAAAAAACATAGAGGAACTCATGAGTTGTTAATGTAAAGATCCGCCATTAATAGCTATTAGATTATATAGTATGTCACCCGTGCGATGCACGGTTGTATATTTAAAATTATTTTAAACCGCAACCTAAATAAGTGAATGTTCTTGATATTATTAACGTTTGAAATTAAAAGAAAAGTTAGAATAAACTCAATTTGAAATACATGAAAGATAGCATTAATTAATATGATTATTTAGGAATTTAATTTAGCAACGTAATTATCATTAGTACTATTTATGTAATTCACAATATATCTTGGACCAAAATATATTAAATGATTTTGAAAGAATTATAATATATACCTCAATGTAAATAAAATAAAACGTTAAAGTCTATTCGATGACATAAAAGATAACATTTCACTACTTCTACAAATTTTGAAATACTTCCTTATACACAAACATTTGTTGTTGAATTACATTGATCTCCATCTTCACTGCATATTAAAATCTTCAATCCTTTCCTACTTGTTACCCTTGAAACCGCAACATATAACTGTCCGTGACTAAAAACGGGATTCTTCAAGAAAAGTCCAACATGAAAGTGATTGACCTTGACTTTTGTTATTGTCATTGCATAAGAAACAATCAATGGATATGTTTCTCTTTGAAATTTGAAAGGTATTACACTCAAAGACCAATGGTATTACACTCAATGCATTTTATTCTAACTTTTTCTTTCTCTTTCTCTTTCCACCCTAACGTTTCCTCTCCAACGTTCTGTTATATTTCGTTCTCTTTGATTATATAATCTGAATTTTTTTTTCTTCCTTCCCTTTTCTCTTTTTTTTTTTTGGTATTTACATCTACATGCAAAAATAAATCTAGTTCTCTAAGATTATACGCATGAAAAATGTGTCGAAATGTTTTTTTTTCGTGATTCATCAGTTTATTTCTGGACTACAAATTTAGTTCTTTGTTTTATGATTTTTTTGTGATTCATCAATTTTTTACTCTTCCACTCTTTTTTTTCAAGTTTTGTAATAATTTTATCGGATTTATACGATATTGGAAGGCGATCTGATTCTGGTATTACAGTAGGAAGATCAGTTTTATTCTTTGCATCGTTCTTTCCTATGATTTTGAGATGGTACAAAATTCTTTTTTATTATATATTATTTTTTTCTATTAATTTTTTAAACAAATCCGTCCCTTTTTTATTTTCGTATTTTACATTACATTCAAATTTAAGATCTTGAAATATTTGATTATACGCATGAAAAATTAATTAAAATGTATTTTTCATGAGTTATCATTTGATGTTCTGGATTACATATTTAGTTCGATTTCTATAGTTTTTTTTGGTGATCATCAAATATTATTTTCCTCTTCTTTTTTCAATTTTTTAATAAATTTTCGGATTTATACGTTGTTGGGGAGTCGATACGATTCTGGTTTTAGAGTCGATTTCTTTGTTTTATTCTTTTATATTTCCATTCCTATGATTTGGAGATGGTAAAAATTGACATTAAAATTATATAATATTTTTTTATCGAAATTTCGTATATTTAAAATCGTGAATCGTCATTTTATGTTCTGGACCGAATGTTTTTTCTACAAAAGTATATATGATTAAGTTAAATTTAAAATTTATGAAAGATGTAAAATAATACAAATTTAATAAATTATATATATAAAAATTGATTTGTATCCCACGGTTTTTAGTATTCCATTGATTTAATAAAAAAAAATTTCATGTAAATAAATTTTAAACGTAAAATAATATAAAATTAATAATTTAAAAAAAATGAATTAGTAGCCCACGGTTTTAGTTACTATTGGTTTAGAGCACACGGTTTTACTTATACCACGGTTTCCAGCCATGGTTTGGCTCAAAGACCAATGGTATTACACTCAATGCATTTCTGTTTTTTCTCTTTTCTTTCCATTCTAACGTTTCCTATCTACAATATGTGTTTATTTTGGTTCTCTTTGAGTATATAATCTGTAATTTTTTTTTTTCCTTCCCTAATTTTTTTTTCATATTGTACATCTTATCAAAAGTATAGTGGGTTTAATTTGATTAAACGCATAGAAAATGCAATTAAAATATTTTTTTCTTGGTGATTCATCATTTTATGTCTGGATCTACAAATTTAGTTCGATTTCTTTGGTTTTTATCAACTATTTTTTTTCCTAATTTTTTTCAACTTTAAAAATGATTTTTTCGGTTTTATAAGTTATTTTGGGGGGGGGGGGGGGGGGGGGGGGGGGGGGGAACCAAATCTGGATTTAGAGATGACTAATTCTTGCTTTCTTTTTTCTATTTCCATTCCTTTAATTTGGAGATGGCAGCTACAACATCAAGGTTAATTTAACTCTTGTACTGAATATCATTTAATTTCATTTCTGTTTCATTATAACATATAACCTCATCTTAGTATGTTTTGGAATTAATATTACAATTGTTATCTACGAAGCTATGAAGCTATGAAGGATAATGCTATTGTTTACATGTTGCAAAATAATGCTTGTACAGAAATTATTTGTCAATTTATTTATGATGTTAAATGATAGTTGTCAGATAATAATATAGATAATTTTATTTACATTTTTACAATGTATAAGTGAATGAAAATGACAGCAATATTAGAATTAGAATAACGTAAAAGATAACAGAAATTGGATGCAAATTTACCTGCTTCATCTTTGGTAAGCTTCGGTCGCTTGTTAAGTGTTGTACTCCTTGTCAGCTTCCTCATTATCGATTTGTTTCTTTGTTGGATCCTTCCTTGTTATAGTAAGTGACCAAATGAATTCTGGGATTTGTATGCTGGGATTTGTATGCTGGGATTTAGAAGTGACCAAATTGAAAAACCCCATCTTATATAGTAAGCCCATTATATAGGCATTCAATTACATTATTTGTATTGGTTGGAAAAATGCAGGAATGCCAACAGTTGTTGCTGATATCAACACATCATAGAGAGTATTTATTATTGCCATACATCGTTTTTTGTACAATTAGGCAAATATATATGTTCTCAAATCATTATTGTATTGGGAAAGACAGAACTCAAATTTTTCCAACATATTGTTGCTAATCATCCATCTTTTTAAAGGATGTAATGATGTATGAACATTCATTTAATTTAGATTTCAAAAATAAGCTTTAATGGCAACTACTTGAGTTTCATTTAAATATTCTGCAAACCTGATTTCCAATGTATATATGTGTCATAATAAAGGACTTTCTTTAATGTTCATGATGAATGTACATACCTATTAGGTTGTAATTTTATTTTAAATCAAAATTTCTGATTGCTATTCTGTTACAAATATATTATTTGTTTGTACGTTAATGATAATGACATAAGATCAATAAACAATAATGTACGGCAGCGTCTGAATTTAAAAGAAGTAAGGTTCAAACTAATTTGATATTAAAGTACTTGATGGAATTTGATCAATATAAGTAATTTAATTAAGGATATTTACTTTTATAATAAATCTTAATTTCAAGTTCATATTATTTCAACTTTTATTCTTTAGTTGTGTGGCAACATATGTGAATATGGTGTCTACTTTATAGATTTTTCGGATTACATAAAGTAATATAATGGCTATAATTTATCATAATTATAAATTAAGAATAATGTTTTGTACCATTGCAAGATTAAATGCGGACACAAACTTTGTTATTCGAATGAGTTTTATGTTCTATTATTTGTGTTTTATTGAGACTTAGTTTATGTTACTTAGTTGCACTTCTGATGATGATATTTGTCTATTTTATAATAGAATTCGATTTTAATTGTTGTTGGATCTTTTAACATTTTTACATCGAATCTCGGTAAAACCATTGGCGTGGCATTCGTTTGGCAGCAAGTGGTCATTATACAATGATGATTTGTAGCTATTGGCGGGGTGTTCGTTGCAAGCTAAATCTGAGTACATCAAAATTTTTTAATTTGATTCGATTGCTACAAAAAATTTTTATGTTTTGTCATATAATTTATGTATTATATTAAACTGTTTGTTTTTATGTTGCAGGCACTCTTATTAGTTGCAGGCATAAACTTTTATGTTTCTGTCATTTATTTATGTATTACATTAACTGTTGGTTTCTATGTTGCAGGCATAAATCTTATTGTGTTATTGAGACTTAGTTTTATGTTACTGTCTTTTGTTTTCTAATTTATGTGACTTAGTTTTATGATTCGGTCATTAACATTATACTTTAAGTTTATGTGCATGGCTGAATTTTACACTGTACATGATTGTTAATTTAATGTCGATGGAACCTGTTGATTAAATTGTTTATTTTGTGGGGTAAAATGGATTAGAATTTGGATTAAAAGTGGCTGGGTTTGTTTAATCCATTTCCAAAAATAGTCCTGGGAATATTTTGTTTTCGAATATTTTTTTTATCTATGAATTTGTGTTTTATTGGGGCAGAGTTTTACGTTACTGTCATTTGTTTGTTTTGGTGCCTTCCCAAACAGTGCGTTCTAATTTGTATAAATTTGATGTAGAAAATTTTATTTATGTTGTACATGCCAACAGTTTTTATGAAAAGTTTATATCTGTCAAATATGTTTTTATTACATAGTTGTTACTTTCGAATTTTTTTTATGTTAATGTCAATTCTGTTTTATTGTTCCTGAGTTTACATTACTGTCATTTTGTGTGTTTATTGGTCATATACAATGAGTTTGTATCTATTGGTGGGTTCTTGCAGGCATAAATCGAGTATATCAAATATTTTAATTTGATTCGATTGTTACAAAAAACTTTTAGTTTTGTCATTTAATTTATGTATTATATTAAACTGTTGTTTTTATGTTGCATGCACAATCTTATTATGTCGCAGGCTTAAACTTTTTATGATCTGTCATACTAAACTGTGTTTTTTAGTAAATATACAAATTGAGTTTTTTATCTAACAAAAAATAACATACAGAATGTAATAAACTGTGGGTAATCAGAAATACCTCAGAATCGTGGAATACACACTCCATACTGAATGGTTGCCCTTTCCTCCGTATCGGGTACATCATACATACGAATGAGTCGTACTTTCAAATTCCAAAATGTTTTGGATGGACGGACCTCACGGATTAGTGAGAAGAAAGGAGCATAGTGAGGTAGATTTTTTTTTCTGAAAGTTGAAGGGGAAGATGGATCCCATTTCTACACTGTATATATAGACAGTTGATTACATGAACAACATTAATGCAAAATATGTTGGGAAAACCAACAGTTTTTTCGTTTTTTTGGGAGAAAAGTGGCTGTTGTAAATGGAAAAACCAACTTGTGTTAGGTGGGAAAGGTGCATGTATATTTGAATTATTTGAATATTTTGAATAACTTTCTTGGAAACCTGAAGGTTAATTAATGTTTCTATATATATTTATGTTGCTGTTTGTTAAACTGTTTTTTATTAGCATTTTTTTATTATTGTACGTGTTTGGCGGGGAAAATGGCAATGTTGCAATTTTTGGCACTATTTTGCTATTATATATATATAGATGCATCTCGTCCATTGATAAGAATGGTACCGAGGTATTGGGGGTTGGGTCGGTTCAAATTTCTTTTATACGATTGCAAAAACTTTTTCAAAGATTAACAAAAAAAATAAAGGGTTACATACATATTCGCATTGACAGTTGCTAGTGGATGACTGTTTGTACTCTTGTGTCTCCTTTGCTTCAAGGAAAGAAAATGAAATGGAATAACTTTTTGTTTTTTTTCTTTTGGTTGCGAAAAAAATGAAAATAAATAATTTTTTGTTTTTTTTTGTGAGGTCAAAAATTGAAAGGGTTAGTAATTAATAGGAATGGAAAAATGAATCCATAAGACGAGTGATGGACCCTTTCTTTGTTGGATTGTATCTCGTTTCTGGTTGAGTGAAAGAGGGTAGTAATTTAATAGAAGGTGGGATCTATGAGATGTAGATAATTGGAATTGATTCATATCTTACATGAGAGTTTTCTTTTAAGGCACATGGGCCAAATATAATTTAATATCGTACTCATGGACCAACTCCGGTTCGGATCACACTGCATTTTCAAACAAGTGGGATATCAGAACCCAAGATATGGAGCTAGTTTGGGTGCTAAGGTTATAGTAAGGTGAACTGGTCAATCCTTACATGAATTTTTTGACATATGAGCCTAATCCAATATCGTTCCCAATTTGTTTTCTATTCTTTTTTTGGAAATCAATTTTCTTTACATTCAAACACATAAAATGAATAACTTTTTTTTTTTCAAGACCCTAATTCCATAAAGCAAACGTGTCTTTAGCATAATGTCCTTAACACAAAGAAGATTCAAATATAATAATATCAAAAGTCAAAACAAAAACTAATCAAAATATTGTCAAATATTATTAAAATAGTGTTGGGAATCAGATAGTCCCTGCGCTCCGATTATGTGTTGAGACGTTGCCGCAACGAAAACTTAGACCAACCCACCTGAAGTAACCAATTTCCGTCTAACGGACACCAAGCACAGATAAAGACGACAAGTATATGGCGGTGACTACGTCACCTGGACAAATCACAATCTCAAACTCAGATGAAATTACAAGATTGACAAAAAATAAGTTGAACCCTTTGCCCTAATAGGTTCAACCCCTCACCACACTAAAGAAGAAAAGAAATATTCAATTGAAATCTCTCACCAACCGTAGCAATCTCCCTAACCGAAGTTCTTGGATGGTGAAGTTTAAGAGCAAAGTGCGGAACTTCTCTTAGATTTTCGTGGACGAGCACATCGAATCTCCACTTTTTGTGATGTGCTTTGTGCCTCCCCACCCCTTATATATATATATGATATATATATATATATATATA
>JANAVB010003398.1:34896529-34998544 GCA_029216955.1 Iris pallida
TCGTCAATAGATCTGTAAAGTTCTTATGACTTTTATAATCAAGAACACATTTTTTCCTTCTAGGCACTTCTAATATTTGAAATGCAGCTGCAGGTAATTGTTCATCTTAGAATTCACACAATATCATGCTTTAGTGGTCTTTTAGCATAATTTATAGAAACACACCAAAATAAGTCACTTTAGCGATGCCAAAAGACGTCGCTAAATGTGAAAAAAAATGTCGCTGATTTTGTTTAACGGCCAAAATTAGCGACGAATTATGTATGTCGTATACCTGGTCGCAAATACAGAATACGTCGCTGTTCGTTGCCATGGCGACGTATTTTTACGACGCCATGATGTCGCTAGCTTTTAGTGGATAGTGACGTTTGACGATGAGGCGTTGCTAATTAGTCACATTGATATTCGTTGCTAATTGTCACTGACAGTTCAATTAGCGAGGTAATCTGCGACGTTTAGTGACGTACTATATGACATTTTGAGTTTTCCACGTCACCATATTAGCGACGTCTCGAAACTGGCTAGCGACGTCCGGATACGTGAATAGTGACATCCTTGTGACGTTAGTAGAATACTTTGCTGACATGTCGAGTTTGCCATGTCATCAACTTGGTAATATCTAACGACTATCTGCGACGTTTGCTTTTCAGGTTAGCAACGTTTTGATACACATTAGCGACGTATAATGGCATTGCTATTCATCAGTAAACGTCGCTAAGCGTTGCTAACTTTCAAATTAAAAAAAAGGATTATGTTTGCTTTTTCATCCAAAATCTACCTACATTTTAAATGATAGTTTGTAAATAATAGACCCGTACCAACCCTCCGTAGAATTTCTAGGTTCGCCGACCCTTCGGTAGAAAACTCAACACCAATAAACAAACATAATTATACAAATGATGAAAAGACACTACCAATAATCAAACAAACAAAATCAATCAACAAGAAAGATATGAAATAGCCCGGTAGAAACAAATCTACTACCAAACGGCTATAAAAAGAGTTTGTCCAATAATATTTCAACATGGTCAATATACCACAGTCATTAAATGAATAAAATAAATAGATAAAGACCCAACAATGGGTCAGCAAACAACACAACACATGAAATAATTCCAATAAAGAACTATGCCTGGTCAGGAGGAGGAGGAAGAGGAGGCAGTCCCTGCATCTGGGACAATATGAACTATACTGCATCGGTGTCAGCGTCACCGGTGAAAACTCATCAATAGGAGGAGAATGAGGCAGTGGTATCGATACGGTCGATGTGGATGCCGACGCATGACCAGGAAGTGTCTGCTCCATAGCTAGCAATCTAGAGTTGGTGGAATCTATAACAGCCGCCAACCTCGCAAGCTGATCGCCCATGGCACATTCTGTAAAACCCTAAATTTTTACTATTTTTTTATATAAATTTGGTATTGATTTTTTTTATTTTGTATTTATACGTCGCGTAGTTGTATTGTACTTCGGTTTATTTTTCGTAATTGCTCGACGAGTGCAAATATGTGCGAGCGTACATATTTTTTTAGAAAAATATTTTTCCATTTTTATAGTTTCAAAATAATATATAGTAATTACTTTATTTAATCAAGGTTGTGAAAAGCGTCGCATCGAGATTTCAAAAATATTATTTAATTTTATCATTATAAAAGGCGTAAGATATAATTTATGTATAAATTAATTTTCGAAGTTATTTATTAATTATCTTAAATTATTTAAAAGGTATTTCTAAAGTAGTTCCTATTAATATTTAAATTGATTTTCTAAATTTATTAACATTAATATTTTAAGATTCAAAATGATATTTAAAAATATTTATTATTTTCGAAATTATTATTATTAGTATTTTTTGGAAAATATATTTTGAAATTATTGGGGCAATCTAAATCTTTTATTAGGTTTTATGGATTTGATTTTAAATAGTTTAAAATTAAGGATAGAATTTATATTAAATTTGAGTTGATTATATAGATTTAAATAATTTAGATTTGAATTTGAATTTATTGAATTGATTTAAATTAATAGATTGAATTATCTAATTGGGTTTAAAAATCCTAATCATTATCCAACTGGGAATTCCCACCTCCTATAAAAGGAGAGGTACTCATCCATAGAATCGACTCCTCAATTTCTCCACCACAAATGTGCGTGCACCGTATCAGTGTCCATATCTTATTCTATTGTTACATATACAATTTATCTCCTTCCCGTGTCGGACACACCCGACATCATCGAATCCCTAAACCTAACCCCACCTTCGTCGACCCCGGTGACCACCACCCTTAGTATCACCACTGTCACCACCTTCACCTCCAGATCACGCCACCCCGCTACCATTATTCCACTCTGATCACCACCATCAACCATCCCGCATCTATCGCCATCACCAACATCATCAGTAACACAACTGCCACCCATCCCGAACCAACAACACCATAAATTCCGGCCACTCCATCGCTTCCCCAACTACCTGTCACCACAACCATGTACGCGACCACCTTCCACAACACCCGTCTCCACCTCGAGCCCGTCTGCACCCACACAAACTTGACTAGCAACATGCCTCCACGTCAGCCCGCTGCTTTCGACAAACATTCGACTTCCCTGCTACTCGAAACCACCACCGCCACCTCAATTAACCACCACACCATAGTAAAAGCTACTGCAGTCGACGCCGCCCAAACCCATCGCCCATCACCACCACCGCCTCAGCCAAACCAACCACCACCACATCATCAAGAAGTAGAAGGGAATTAAAACCCAAACCCTACATACCTGACCGCCACGATGCCACGTCGAGCCGGCGAGCGGCCACAGCGGACCGCCTCGCCCGCGTCTCCGCCGTTCCCGCCGCGCCAGCCATGGCCGACTGGTCGGGCCGTGCGTGCATCCACTCCCCGCTTCTTCTCTTTCAGTGGCGACTTTCGGTCGTCGCCGACCCAGCCACCGGCACCGATCGTCGATCGCGTCCCCTCCGGTGAGCGAAGCTCCTCCGCCGCATCAGCCGCAGTCGACCGACGAATCCCATCCACCGTTTTCCCCTCTTCCTCGCCTCGCCGGACCCTCTACCGAGCCTACCGACCTCCGCCTACGCCTCCGTCGGACCACTGACTCCCCCGCCGCCCCTTCTTTCCTCCTCGATCCATCTCCTCCGCGAGACCTCGACCCTCGCTACCGCAGCGCCGCCACATCCCCGCTCCCTCGGCCGCACGAAGACCGACTCCGATCCTCCCATTTCCCCTTCCTTTCCGCTCCTCTCCACGCTCTCACGTCTCTCTCTCGCGCTCACTCACTCATCCTCTCATTCTCTCTCTCTCTCCTTCGTTTCCAAAGAGCAGCAACTCTTTTAAGTATTTTGTTGGTTTTTTGGTGTTTTGTTTATTTTTTTTCTCTCTTTCTTTTCGGTATCTGTTAATTTATTATCATTTACTCGTTTATTAACAGCACCCACTTGTTTATTATTATTATTATTATTATTATTATTATTATTATTATATATTATTATTATTATTTTAATGTTTGGTTTATTGTTAAAAGGTATATATTGTATTGTTAGTATTATTTATATAAAATTTTAGTGCATATTTGTATATATACATATGTATTAATATAAGAATATCATGACATTACTTTAGTACTTGTTACCATATTTGTTACATATTATTTATCAAAAGCTATATATTTAATAAAAATACCAGATTTGACTTGACTCTAGTAATAGATTTCAAATTTAATTTTTAACTCTACAATAAAATATTCTATATTATTATCCAAAAATATTTGACCATAGAAATATAGTTCCCAAATTATAAGACCATTTTTCTAATATTTCCAAATAATTGTCTAAACTATTTTACCAATAAAATATATCATTCTATCTGAATATCCTATTTAATAAACTTAGAGTTTTGCTTAAAAGTGATTTTTATAAATATTTATCTAAAAACTATTTTACTAATAATATATATTTTTCCAAGTATTATAAATAAATTCCTATGTTTCCAAAATATTTAGTTAAAAGTATTTTGATTGGTAAAATCATAGTTTCCAACTATTATAATTATTTTCTAAAAAGTTATTAAATGTTTTGACTAAGTAGAGTTTTTCATAAATATATATTTTTATTTCTCTTCGATTATCTATTCTTGTCCATAGCCAAATCAAATCCTTTCCATCTTCTTGCAATCTCGAACCTCTCTATATCGTCCCTAGCCAAATTGACTATTCTGGACTCAATGGCATGGTCCGTACTATCATCTGAGATCATACTGCATAGTTGTAACACTGAAGTCAAACTTTGTGCCACATGATCATAGCATCACACCAGGCGACCCACCAGACAAGTATACCTTGCTAAGTTACTGTCATACTATTATTTTCCGTATTATTTATTTTGTTTCATATTGTTAGTTTTCTTTGTTATAAACTATGCATCCAAGCCATACTTGGGTTCAAGCGACTTTATTAGTCGTTACTTTATTTTATGCATGTTAACTTAGTTTTATCGGACTACCTTTTTGTTGGGGGATATCCTTATATCTCCTTTGGGCCATGACACTCACACTACACGGTTTGAGACATTTTGTTAGGGGCACGACTTATTGACTAGCTATCTCTAAAGTCGTGTGACGGTAGATAATCGTAACTGCTATGACTAGGGTATTAGAGACTCAAGCAGTTACAAAACTGGACGAGCCATGGACATGACTTAAACAGTGTGGGAAATATTGGGAGAGGACAGTCGCTAGTGCGTATGGGAATCCAAATAGGTAAACCACAGTCTCCGGATGGAACTGTGGCGATATATTTACAGATACCCTCTGACGTTTTAGACGTTATGGCCGGATACAGATGACTGGATGCCAGTTACGTACACATAGCCTAAAATCCCACCCATGCGCATGAAAGTTATCCTCTAAATTGCACATTAGGCGGTTAGAATCTCCTTGCATATTTGTGTCTAGGATGTTTTCCATAAATAAATTCACTTTATTTATTGTGTTTCTGGGAAAATTACAACTATAGGAATCTGATCTAGAAGACGATCACTTTATCCCTTGGACGATACGATGAAGAAAACTCGAACTTCGAAGAACTTGGACAGCAACTGGGCAATCTCTCTGTTCTCTCTGAATTGAATGTAGTGTCTGTTGAAGATGAAGAAACTCTCTTTTATAGAGTTCTGGATAACTGTTCTGAAGCATACGCTCAGTCAGTTATTTGATGTGTGCATAACTGCAGGGACGCGTGGCAAATTCTGATGGAGACACGTTAGAGTGCGGTTGAAAGTAGTAGAATATATCTAGGAGAGATTGATGGCATGGATGCCACGTTGCATAACTTCTGAATAAATACGTAACTGAGTACAGGACACGTGAGAACGTGTGTTGACTGTACGTTTAAAGTCATCTTGAATGCATTTGCTGTGATACACTGTCTTTGTTGAAGAGGAGTCATACGCTACCTTTTGAAGACATATGTCTTGCATATGCTGACTTGGATAGTATAGAGTCATATAAAGCTGATACGCTCACTTTATTAACAAGGAGTCGTATGGAGTCCGTACGCTCACTTGATTGATAAGGAGTCATATGGAGTCCATACGCTCACTTGGTTGACAAGGAGTCGTATGGAGTCCATACGCTCACTTGATTGACAAGGAGTCGTATGAAGTCCATACGCTCACTTGATTGACAAGGAGTCGTATGAAGTCCATACGCTCACTTGATTGACAAGGAGTCGTATGCATTGAGGGAGTAGACACGTGGCTGTCCTCAATCTTCTCAAATATGCCATATCTTCTAAAAACTGACAAATATCTGTCACGACCCGCACCCACTGTGAGAATACGAGAACGTAACAGCGCCCAGCCTACGCCGCAGTGTCGGCGGTAGAATGCTGTTCTAGGTCATGAACTATAACTAACATAATAGAATACTCTTCATAAGGAGGGCCAACACAGAGGTATAACTCAATCACAAACTAGAGATAGAATATGGTACGATAAAAATAGATAAGAGAATCCTCAACTGAGGTACAACAGAAAAGAATACAAGTCTCAATCATCTCTACAATATACAACTCTGAAACCAAGACAACAGCTAAACATGAAAAGAAATAGTCTAAGCTATCTAAACTATACAAGGTATCATCCTGAGCAGTTGCCTGAACCTCCCCAGGGGTCCAGGTCGCGAGTGTCATCTAGGCAAGCTCCAAGTAAGGGTGCAGAGTTCCTCATCATCCTCTGTAAAATTTTCAACAGGTCCAGTCAGGACGGGAGCGAGCACAGTACATCTCAACAGTTCATAGCAGGTTAGAAAATATAATCATGCAGTAAAGTAAGATATAGATACTGAAGGAAATGCAGTATGTAATCAGAGAGAGAACTGTAATAGAAATATCTACTATACATAGAGAACTAAATAGTGACTAGTGAGTCAGAGTAAAATATAAACATGTGAATGGCATAGGAGGTTCATGACTACAGCTAAGGAAGTGGTTCATGACTACAGCTACTTGGATAATATTCACATGTCTATTTCTACTCCCCCAACCCCAATCAATACACAAAGATCCGTTCAAGTTATGTTAAGGTTCGTGAAACTTCACATGGCTCATAAAATGAGTGGTACGTGAAGGTGATTCATGGGGGCTCTGTGAACATGAGAGTACATGTGTCACAGGCGGTTCGTGAATCAGAGGAAGCATAGAGATACGTGATGGTTCGTGAAACGCACAAAACATGCTGTATCCGATGCTCCCGAGGGGGATAACATCTCATGAAAGGATCTATATAGTACCAATCCGTGTGGCCAACGTGACAGTATCAAGTAAAGTAATTTAAAGAAGGAAAATAATTCTAAACAGGATATGAAATGATCAGAGAACGTACTCGCCTCGTATCTGAATGTCTGAAGTAAATGTACTGTCCGAGATGAGGTACCTGACTCCTAGTTAGAGCAACACAAGTCAAGATGTATACAGAGGGTGATATATGTAATGTACAATGCATCTGCATGCTGTCTAGGACAAACTAGACTAAAGTCAACACTTGGTCAACTCCAGTCAACTAGACTAGTCAAACTAGGTCAAGTCCTAGCCCAACAAGTCTAATAAGTCTCACTAGGCCTAACCAAGCCTAGTCTAGCAATCACACACCAATCACAAGGCTATACAAGCTATCAACCCTACAATTTACATACCATATTATCCATGCATATATTGTATTACCTATTTTACATATCATACAAGCCTATATACATATTTACATATATTCATGTATACATAGAGATTTAGAGAGAGATTAAGCTATACATGTGTGTGTAAATAGGACATACAAACAATGTGTGTGGCTTTGTGTGTGAGGCATACATGAGGGTGTGTGAGAGTGAACATGGTGTCAAGTGTGCATGCTAATGTGTGTGAGTGAGGGATGATGATGTGTATGTACATGCTTGTGTGTGTGAAGGGAGTGATGATGTGAAAATGTGTGTGTGTTGATATACAAGCTATATACATATGCTAGGAGGGACTGCTCATATAGTCCTATATAGAATGGTTAGGAGTGAAGGGGGCAGACTACTAAGTGTGTGTTGCTTGTGAGGGGGAAAAGAAGTGGCATGGTGTAAGTGTTACCTAGGAATAGGAATAAAATAGTGCATTGCAAAACAGTGTGGTATACAAGGCTGTGTGTAATGCATAAGGAGAAAAATAGTGCAATGTATAATATCAGTGATACCTAGTAGTTCTCAGGATTTTAATCTATATGTGTGAAAGTTCAATTGAATGAGACAGGAAAGTATTCCTGTGTGTAGTAGTTAACATTTGTGTTGTGAGAGAAGGGTGAGTGTGTGGACTGATAGTGTAATGTGTCTCAGAATTTGGGTGACAGTTCACAGTTTGAATCAAACTCAGTGTACACATATAAATAAATACTCAGGTTTATGTCAAGCCCCAACCTTCATTCAGTTTACAACATGGGAAATTCTCAGTTCTCTGTGTGAGGGTTCATGTGTGATGTGTAAATCTCAGGTAAGTAAAAATGAGCTAATGCATCCATTCTAACAGTTTACAGTAGAAAGAGCTAAACTCAGGAAATAGGAATTTTAGTTTAAAGTATTTCGAACCACACATCCAAGTCCCATACTCAGGAATAGGAAATCAATATTCAGTTTTTTTGGAAAGGAAAGGACAGGAAGCCAATTCAAACATTCATTCCCAGGTTAATATTAAACATTCAATTTCAGTACAAAACAAGCAGACCCCAATTTATAACAGCTAAGTCACAGGTTTTGAAATAACATTGATTCAATACAGTATACAGTAAGGAGGATTAAATCCCTGTTAATAGGAATTCCAGTTTAAAGGAAATATCATTTGCAAAAAGGAAAGGAAAAAACAGTTAACCTGTCACTGCCCAATTCAAAACCAAATTCACATGTCCGAAGCCTCATTAACACATCAAAACCCAATTTCGAAAGTACAAACTGTGTTGACATAACTAGCAATCATGTGGGTTTATTTAGACAAGGAGGAAACATCACAAACACTGGAAAAATTAAGGTTAGGAATGTGGGCTAAGGGAAAAGGCCTGTGCGTTCTGTGTGTGGGAGTTTAGTGTCTCTATTCATTACAAGTGGCAGGAATTAAGAAGTTGTGTGGCAGAAATTACAAGCAATGCAGGAATCAATTCTCAGTGTTCAGATGTCTCAGAATTTCTTTGTGGGTGTACTTAGTGAATTGGTTTCAGTGTACAGGAAAGTGAGGGTCAATCCCTGTGTGTATACATGTTGTATTAATGTGAATTAATATGTGGAAACATTAGGAAAAACAGGGAACAAATGAAGAATGCAATATGAACTCAGTGTCAATCCTAGGCATGAATGGCAGTAGGTATTTCAGTTTTTGTGTGTCTGTGACAGTTGGAGTTAGAAAGAGTGAGGGATACAAGGATATATCAAAACATCTCAGAGCTTTATGTGGGGAAATGAGTGTGAATCTCAGGAGTTTACTCTAACAGTGAATCTCCTAAATGACAGTAACAACATATACAATATCAAATCCCATGCCCAAAATCTCATATTCAAAATAGTTAGAAATGCTAAGATAACAAATGGGAAAACAAATCTGGAATCTCAGATATCAACTCAGTTAATCAGGAAAGGAAGGAACTACATCACAGTTTCAGTTTGAATGTGGAAAACTCAGGTTTTATAAGTATCATGGACTGAAACAACCAAACAAAATCATTTTTAGTTCAACAACCCTGGTCTGAATTCCCATTCTCAGGTTTATATGTCCAACCAAATGTCAATATCCCAATCTCACAATCAAAAGTCTATTTTTTTGAATTTAAAACTTAACTAACATGAATTGCAACATGTAGAGATCATAATCAGTTGAGAAACACATATACAAACAGGGAATTAAAGGTTTGGAATTTCTGGGACAAACGTATCAGTGTAGTATCAGACACCATGCCTTAAATCCCCATTCGAACCAATATTCACCAATAAAACTTAATTTAACATGTAACTAAATCTAACATATATAACACATGATATTTAGGACCAATATAACAAGTAAAACATAATTCAAACTATTAAAATCGAATTAACAGAGAACACAACATATATATATATATATACATCAAACTAATGTATATTAATCTACATTCTACATCATTTAAACACGATTAAAGCATTCGAATTTAACTAAAACTAGTAAGAACAGATAATTCAAACTCTGAAACAAAACTGGAAATAACTCAATGACCAAGGAACCAACCTAATATCAATCAAAACCAAAGTAAAAATACCAAAACAATGGTTGGTAAATAAGTACCCAGGTGTGCTCGTGTCTAGGGGCACTTCACGTATCCAAGGGACTGGACACAGTCGTGTCCAAGAGCCACAAACCACACGAGTCCCAAACTGGCTGAACCAGTAGGGTCAGTCAACCAAGGACATCGAGATTTCTCTCTCGATACCAAACGAGATCCAACAAAACTTGGGAAATGTCTTGACAGACATTGCCCCTAGCTCTCTATCGAATCTCGTGTCCAAAGACCCTATAACGTGTCCACAGTGTGACTCGGGTAGCAGGGCAACCCTACCCGGCTACTGTGCAGCGTGTCCAAGGCCCCAAACGCGACACAAACTGACTCAAATAAGCTCAGTCAAGAAGAAACTCGTAAACGACATTAAAACAAACATTTCCATTCAAACACAATTTAAAAACAGTGAAGAAAATCCTATTGAGGCATTAGGTCGAACACCTTAATAGTCTACTGATACGTGTCTGATACGGACACGTATCTGACACGGGAAGGGGTCATCTCCTATCCGAAGCTAGAGGGGACCTAGGGCTATGCATCCATGATGAATAAACAGTAGGTTAGATAGGGTTTAAGAGAGTTACCAATGGGTTCTCCTCAAGCTCAAAACCTTCAATGAACAGTGCTTTCTACTGTAGCTCGAGCACAAATAGGTTCCCAAATCAGTCCTCTACCTCCATGGACAGTAAGAGGGTGATGGTTAGGTCACAATGCAAGAAGTTTCATTGAAAAAGGTTAAGAAATGACCAAGTTATGAAGGAGTGAATAGAAGGCTCACCTTGTTCTTGAGAATGGAGAAATGATGTAAAGAGGCAAAGGATTTGAGAGGAATTAAATAGGGAGAGGATCCCAAGATGGCTGTCCTAATATCTAGGGTTAGAGTTGATCTAATGGTTCTCCACCATTCTAGGCTATTCAATGGCTAGATGAAACCTAGGTAGCCTATCACTAGTCTTAACTAATCAATATGACTAATAACTAATCAAATCACAAATCATGACTAGCCATGACTAACAATGACCAATCTCAATCTAACTTAGTCTAACCATGACTAACTAGGACTAATCTAGGCCACAAGAAAATTAGTTAAAATAATATTTAAATCAAACCATTCACAATAATTCATTTAAATTCCTAATAAAATATATTAAATTCTAATAATTCAAAAGTGACAAGGATACCCTCTAGGCTAAAATGATAAATAAAAAACCCTAATCTCATGGCCAGGCTCTAGGTCAAGCTGTCTCTATGGTTACACTAGCTAGACACAAAAATCACAAGTCATGAATTTAAATAATTTAAAATTAATTAAAAATCACCAAAAATTATAATATGAAATAAATATCAATAATTAATAATTATAATTTCAAAATTTCAAAATTACCCTTATTTTAA
Source organism: Iris pallida (assembly GCA_029216955.1). Classification (NCBI taxonomy): domain Eukaryota; kingdom Viridiplantae; phylum Streptophyta; class Magnoliopsida; order Asparagales; family Iridaceae; genus Iris; species Iris pallida. The sequence continues at coordinate 34,907,763 of JANAVB010003398.1, forward strand.
AAAACTGGGTGTTACAATATCTCTCGAGCGTCGTGTTGCAGATATGATGGCTGACAGACTGTCAGAAATGACAGTAATGATGGCTGTGCATTTATGATGGCTGATGAGCTGTCCTCGTAAGAGACAAAATCAATTCTCGAAAACCCATACGACGGTTAATCTTCATAGGGCAGCTATCTTTGTACGAAAGACGAAGTGTCAGATTCATCCTCCATTAAACGTATGCTGTGCTGTCATTCAAGAAATAATAAAATATTCACTGAGCGTACGGCTTTGACTGAGCGTAAGGCCTTGAGCGTATGACTTTGGCTGAGCGTATGGCCTTAAGCGTATGGCTTTGGCTGAGTCTTATGTCAGCGTGTCATAATTTTTCACACCCTACAAGACCCCCTTCAAAGTTTTCGAACTTTATAAATTTCAAAAATTCGAAATTACTTTAAACTTAAAGTGGGAATAAGTCTTGACACGCTGGCATGATTTTGTTATTTTCCTCAATATCGGTGCAAATATTTAGGGATTCTGTTTAAAGAACGGTCGCCATTTAAACTTCTCTTTTCTTCTATAAATAGGTCTTTCAAAACCTAATTCATTTCTTTACTTCTGCATTTGTCTTCGAGAGAGAAAAAGCTCCAAAACTCAAACTTCTTCTTCTTCGACCCAATCTTCATCAATGGCGCCCAAAGTCGACGCTGCTACGAAGGAAAAGGGGAAGGCTCCTACGGAGTCATCTCGACCTGCCGCCGCTGCTACTAAGAAGACTACTGATGAGCGTATTCGACGAAGTGAACGCCCATTGAAGCCCCTCTATGGTGAGGATGGAGATGATGAACAGTAACTATCCCCTATTTAGGGCTCTGGTTAGGACAAGATCATAAAACGTATCCCCTTTTTAGGGTCAATACGTCAGAAAATACGCTTCCCTCTTTAAGATTTAGTCGTATTCCATATTTTTCGTTTAAACAAAAAAATATGTTTGGAGCGTATTCTGTAAGATACGCGTATCTTTGATAGAAATGTCAAAATACGCTGATTTGAAGGAATACGTTATGTCAAGTTGTCTCACTGAGATACGCTAACTCCTTTGTTAGCGTATTTTTATGAACGTCTTGTCAACCATATGCTGATACGCTTGAGAAAAAGATCCAATCATCCTCTAATCTTTGAATAAAAGCTGAGCGTAAACTGAACTTAAAATTTATCATACGCTTAGGATAGACTGAGCGTATGTTGAACTTTGAATCTGCCATACGCTTAGGATAGACTGAGTGTGTGTTGATCTTTGAATCTGCCATATGCTTAGGATAGAGTGAGCGTATGTTGATCTTTGTCATCTCTTTGTGTTGAAGATTTCTAACTTCTTATTCTTCTTTTGCAGTGGATATTCTGGCCCAGGATGCACAATTTGAAGGATGTGTAGGGAACAACTATAACAGTGACCTATCACATGTCCGTTTTCCTCAATTTGATGGGCCTTCTACAAGGATAGCTATTCTGACAAATCAGGAGAATAACACCCTGCTGAATATGATGAGTGGACTGCCTCTACAGAGTGTGGATAGTGCTACCCACTCGAAGCCAACATTTCTTTTTGGAGATGCTATTGATATAAACTCCCAGCCTGCTCTTGATAAAGTGTCATACTCATATTATAGAGATGGTGATGCGAATCAGCCAATGTATCTGACTGGTTTATCCAAAAGCATCAACATAGCTCGCTTATTCCACGCGAGTCATCAAAGGCAAATGAAGTGGGATATCACTCCATTCCGTCAAGCAAAAGCTGGATAGATAGGATACAGTCAAGGAAGATTCCGCAGTGGTACTGAACCACATGTTTCAGTTTTGCGAGGATTGCTGCCAGCTACCATTCCTCCTGAGGACTCGCTCTTCTGAGGCCAGTTAGAGTCCCAATCTTTGCAAATGAATTTGTTCAGCTAGAAAATGTTGTTTACCCAAAACAGTCTATGAGGCTTACTGGTCTGGTGAACCCGAAAAATACCAGATGGATTGTTCTTGTAAGATGGATTCTGAACAACTTTGGGGAACAGTTAAAGGTGATAGGCCTATATAATGCCATCAAGTGCATCGCTTATGGTTTTCGGCCAAACCCAGATTTGTTCTTGGCATTAGCGGAAAGGTATAATTACTGTACCGGCACTTTCATGACTCCAAAAGGCGAGATGGGATTCGCCCTCCATGAGATGGCATACATTTCTCAGCTACCAATAGGAGATTTGCCATATGAAGAGTATATTCCTTTCATTGATGAAATGAATAAAATCTTCGATGCCAACCCACTGGTTCTTCATGTATTTGAAGAATTAATGTGCCATTATAGTATATGTAAGGCTTTTTATAAGGCACAAGGTGCAGAGGAAGATTCCAACTGCTATTCTTCTAAGTGGATGGCCTATTTATTCCAAGGCCGTACTGAAGTAGTTCAGAAGAAGAAGAAGACTGATCAATATGTCGGTCGCTTTAAACCCCTGAGTCAAGCTGAGATTGATAAACTAATCCGGGACACCACTCATGACGACATCATCATTGAAGAAGATGAAGGCACCTACAAAGCTGGTGATAGGTTGGAGACCTATATAAAGCAAGGTAGCCAGAAATTTTCTGATGAATGTCATCTGGCCGGATTTATATCTCTCTGGCTGAGAAAATTTATAGTACCCGGCACCTGTTCAGCAGACAGGATGCACAGAGGAGTTGTTTTTGCAGCAGTCCGTCTGACTTTCGGGTACAAGATGGATTTGCTGACAGCAATGACATGCCGTCTGAATGCTGGCTTAAGGGCATATACGGACATGATGTTTGAATTGGCGAAGAAGAAGCTCACAACTTGTCCCCGAGTAGAAATGCCCTTTACATATTTATTTGGGTGGCTGCTTCTCCATTTCGAATCTCTCATGAATGTTGGAATGGCTAGACCAAACGATACCTTTTTGGAAAGATACCATCATACACCAAAGTGGAGGTATGACACTCTGACAGACTGTAGAACCATATTAAACAGGGGAGAATTATGGAGTTTCACTTGTGTTCCTCCACCTGTTGGTTATGAAACCATGTCTGGGAAGTTGATTGATGGCATTGGTGCCAATGAGTTAGATGATATTCAACATGAATGGCTGAAGAGGATCAGGCCATCTCACTTGATCTGTCGCCGTGACGATGTCACCTATCTGGAGCCATATTTTCCGAGTAGGTTTGCTCGGCAATTTGGCTATTATCAGTTACATGTGGGAAATGCAACGACATGTTTTGGCTACCAAGGCGGATTAATCGATGGCGCCAGAGCTTGGATATACTATATTGCTAAAGGTACCGGAGCTACTTTTTCTATGCCAGATCCAGTTACTTATCGGAGAGGAGCTAAAATGTTGGCGTTTTATGCCAAATTCTATGTATCGGCTAATACCTTCGATAAAAAATTCGGCATCTTAGGTAAAAGCTTCATCCATGTTGATAAAAGATCAACCATATCAGCCCTGCCAAGAGATTGTCATGACCGAGAAGATCCTCTGGCTACTGATGAAGTTTATGATGAAGTTTTAGAGAATCTCTTCTCTGATGAACGTCATCAGCCATTATATGTATCCATTGGAAGTGCTGAAGAGAGTGTATCTGCCGACAGTACACCGAAAAGGAAGCGGGGCAAAGATGCTTCTGGGCCTGCTCTAAAAAGGGTTACTCGGGCAGAGGCTCGTAATCGTGGAAGACGAATCAGAGATGCGAACGAAGCAGGTAGTGACTTCAAAGATGATTATCCTACAATTCCACTAACAAAAAGAATAGGAAGAAAGGTGATAGTTTCAAAGACTAAATCTGTGATTTGTCTCGATGCAGAGAGTCCCACCAATCGTGCCGAGCGATTGGCTTTAGAGAAGCAAGCTGCCTTTGCTTCTTCTGTAAAGATAGAACCTATTGAAGAGGATGTGCCGGAACCTGCTGAACCATCTATGCCTTCTGATATGGAGTTGATTCCGCCAACGGCCGATGATGCGCAGGTGATTAGTCAACCCGCGGTAGAGGTCGAGAATCAGACTAAAACAGCTAATGACTTACTGATTTCGAGAGAATCAGTGAAGGAAGCCACTACTCTCAAGCTAATTATTGAAGTTTCGGAGAGCAATAAGAGTGATGACGAACAGGTTGACTATGAACCTTCGTCTCATTCCTTTGAAGAAGAGGACATAGAGATAGAAGATGAGCCACCATCTAAAACTCAAATTGATGTACTGAAGATAGCTGGTCAACATTCAGGGTTGACTCCAGAGCCGGAGAAACTTCTAGAAATAGAAGTCCATGTTCCGAATACTTCTGGGGCGGGCAGCAGTGAAATAAATCCAGTGTCAGAAAACACTCTGAACAGACTACGAGCTGGGCTGATTGATCCAAAAGAAACAGAATACGAACCAGCTTCAGGTAATATTTTATTCAGCAAAGTTTTATCTTTTCTTTGCTTTATTGTCTTTTAATTTTGATCATACTTCTTTGATTCCAACAGTTGTAGGAACTGCACCGGCAATGAGCTCGACTCAAGCCCCACTTGTCCAGACTGATATGGGTGAGGGAAGCTCACATTTGCCTAGTTCTCCAAAAGCACCCACTTCAGCTCCCAGAATAGAGGCTACTCCTGCTCCTTCCTTTATAGTTGCAGCGACTCCCGGTTTTGAAACAGGGATAGCAAAGGTCATGGGGATGTATTCAGAGATTATTTATTCATATCTGGATACATTCTCAAGGCGACTTATGAAGGATGAAACTATGCCTTTTTCCAATCTTCGAGCGGCGATTAGTTTTCCGCTTTTAGCTTTGAGACATGCTGGTTATGAGACCCAGTGTGTCTTCTTTGAGCATCTCCTGGATGATTTAGAAGCAACCATCCATAAGTACTGGGAGATCAAAAAGGAGGATATTAAGTCTTTGACTGCAGCTGAGATTGCCCAATTAGAAAATGAAGCTCAAGCTCAGCACACTGCTTTGAAAGAATTCCTCGCTCTGTCTTCTGAAGAGTTAATGGCGAAAGATGAAGAAATAATAACCACTCGTCAGAATATGGAACGTTTGGAGAAAGATGAAGCATCAAAAGCTGAAGAACTTAAGAAGTTGAAGGAGGAGCTGGCTCGTCTTCAGGAGCGAATTGCCTCCATAGAAAAGGAGCAATCGGAGATTGCCACTGCTCGTATATCTGAAGCTGAACGCTGTCAACTTTTACAGCAAAAGCGGGAACTGATGCAGGCTAATCAGATTGAAGAGACAAATCGTCGTAGCTCTATTATCACGGATTATGACTAACGAATGGTTGGAGTTGAAGCAGCAGAGCGAATCCATAAAGCTCATGAAGAAAAGATGAATAATATAATTGTTCGTATTCAGGAGATAATTACTCTGCCTAAATAGATCTTTTACATTTTTCATGTGTTGAATTTTTGATACCCACTTGTAATCAATATTTTGACTTTGATTGAAGAAATGAATATCTTGACTTGATTTCAATTCTGTGGATAATATTTTTGTAGAAAATATGTTCAGAGGTAAATAATACATGACATATTTCAATAGAATAAAATATACAAATGAACTTTGTAATTCTATCGGATGATATTAAACCAAAGATAATTTTAGTTTAATACTGATTAGAGAAAACAGAATTCAGATATAAAGATATCTTTGGACTCTATTTTCCATGATCTTTGAACTCGGAACTCAAAAACTAGATATCATTTTCATAGAATAGAAAATATGATACTGAGATAGAAAATTCAGAGGTAATATAGACGTGATTTTCTATACGAGATCTTTATTAAATCTACTAGGGATCTAATAAGACAGAATATCAAATTCTCTGGAAAGATGATACGTGGCAGAATATCAGTTTCCGCTGGGGATAACGATATCGAGATAACTTTTGTAGGGAAGAATTAACTTTGATTTTATATTCGCTGGGGAATAATGAAAATATTATATATTGATGAAATTTATACATAATATTTCTTTAAGAATTTGCCATTGATAGGCATCATCGTGACTTTACCATCCATAGAGGCCACCTGATATGCTCCATTAGAGAAGACTTTGTTTACTACGAATGGGCCTTCCCATTTCGCGTCAAATTTATCTTTGCTCATATGTGTCATAGTCATAGGACGTCTGACAGTAAGGACCAGTTCTTCCTTCTGATATGCTCTGACTTTTACTTTCCGGTTAAAAGCTTTTGAAACTCGGGCCTGATACAGCTCGATATTTTGTTGAGCATACAATCGCTTTTCATCTAAAGCTTCCAGCTCTCGAAGTCGAAGACGATTACTATTTTCTGTCGTAAGTTCATTGGAGATTGCGATTCTCAAAGAAGGAATCTGGATCTCAAGGGAAAGAACAGCTTCACACCCATATACCAAAGAGAAAGGCGTACATCTAGTCGTATTGCGAATTGTGGTGTGGTAGGCCCATAAACATTCACCAAGCTTCTCGCTCCAGTTGCGTTTGTTGGAAGAAACGAACTTTTTCAAGAGTTTGATGATTGTTTTATTGAAAGCTTCTGCCAATCCATTAGCTGCTGGATTATATGCTGTAGAAGCTAAATTATTGATTCGATGGTCGTCGCAGAATCGAGTAAATTTCTGACTGACGAACTGCGGTCCGTTATCATGAATTATACGCCGAGGAACACCAAATCGATAAATGACATGATGTTTGACGAAGTTGATGACATTAGAAGTTTTGACTTCAGATAACGGGATTGCTTCAGCTCATTTGGAAAAGTAATCGGTTATTGCTAGAATAAACCGATGTCCTTTTGATGATGGTGGGTTGATAGGACCAATGACGTCCATGTCCCAAGCCTCAAAGGGCCATGATGTCGCTGTTGGATGTAAGAACTCTGATGGTTGATGGATAAAGTCTGCATAAATTTGACAGGTTTTACATTTTCGAGCATATTGAATGGCGTCAGCCACTATCGTGGGCCAATAATAACCCATGCGTCGGATACGATCTTGGAGTTTAGGACCTGGTTGATGGGCTCCGCAAACACCATCATGTGCCTCACGGATAATCTATTGTGCTTCTTCACCAGCGATACATCGGAGGAGAAGACCATCGTAGGCCCGACGATATAGTATCTTCGTTGTATGATTATAATAGAATCTGAGAGATCGACGCCGGATAGATGCTGCTTCACTCGGATTATCGGGAAGTATGTCATACAACATAAAGTCTAAAAACGGACGTCTCCAGTCTTCAGTTATGGCTTCTGTTTTGTTAGAGAAGACATATTCCATCGTAGAATCGGAAGAAGACGAGGACACTATGTCAAACCTTAATCCAGTGCTAAGGTTGGATGAAAATTCATCAAGGTTGAGAGAATTTTCGTCTGGATTATGGGAAAAATCCAAAGCCAAATTATTCTCAACATAGAATAGTTCTCGGTTATGAACCACTATCACTTGCTGACGTCTGATTGGTATGGCTAACACAGCGGCAAGATTAGCCAAAGCATCGGCTTCTGTATTATAGGCTCGTCGAACGTGTTCAATAAAGAAACCTTCAAAGGAGGAAGCCATAGAGAGTGCTGCTCGATGATAAGGTATCAAATCTTGATGACGGACTTCATACGTTCCTCTGATCTGATTGATGATAAGCTTGGAGTCTCCATAAACTTCTAAATATTGAATATCCAGATGTTTAGCAAGTTAAAGACCGATGAGCAATGCATTGTATTCGGCTACATTGTTTGAACATGATTGATCCAGAGAATAAGCCCTCTGAATAGTTAGTCCTTATGGGGATACGAGAACAATTCCAACTCCGACGACAATATCGCCATTAGGACCTATTCTAGATGCTCCATCAAAGAATAGATGCCAGGTAGGAGTTTCTTCAGAAACCAGATTCGAATCCAGAACTTCATCTGGAATCTCATCATATAATTTAGAATCTTCTGGAACCGCATGAGCTGCCAGAAAATCAGCAAGAGCCTGTCCTTTAACTGACTTTTGAGGAATATAATGCATATCGTATTGAGCTAACAAGATTCCCCAATTAGCTAGTCTAGAGTTGAGAATACCGGGTTTCTTCATCATAATCCTGATGGGATTCACTCTGAAAATAACGTGAATCGTTTGACCGATAATATAATGTCGCGTCTTCTGAACGGCTAACATTAATGCTGGACATTCTTTCTCGATTGGAGAATAACACGGTTCAGCACCTGTCATTGTGCGACTGAGATAATAAATAGCCTGTTCATGGCCATCTTTATTTTTCTGGGCGAGTAATGCACCGAGAGAATGATCCATGGCTCGAACATATAGAAGGAATGGGATTCCCGAGATGGGAGGTACCAAAATCGGAGGGTTCATGAGATACTGTTTGATATCGTCAAATGCTTTTTGACATTCTTCGTTCTAGACGAAAGATACACCTTTCTTCAGAAGTTTGTTGAATGGTCTGCAGCGTCCTGATAAGTTGGAAATAAATCTCCTGATATAAGCAATTCTTCCTTGAAATCCTCGTAGCTCTTTTAAGGTGCGTGGAGGACGCATCTCTCGAATGGCTTTGATCTTCTCAGGATCCACGTGTATACCTTTAGCGGTAATGACGAAGCCGAGAAATTTGCCACTAGAGACGCCCAGGAAGGACTTAGTAGGGTTCATTTTAAGTTGATGCTGACGCATTAAATCAAAGATAGTCTTCAAATCTTGGATATGATCCTCCTTTCGTCGACTTTGACTGCAATATCATCAACATAGCATTCGACTATTTTCCGGAGATGTTCGCGGAATATAGTGCACATTGCTCGCTGATACGTTGCTCCTGTATTTTTGAGACCAAACGGCATCACTGTATAACAGTATGTACCAATCGGCGTTCTGAAAGAAGTATGTCTCTCATCATCTGGAAACATTTTGATTTGATTGTACCCCGAATACCCATCCATGAATGATATTCGTTCGAAACCACACGTGTTATCGATCATGACGTCGATAATTGGAAGAGAAAATTCGTCTTTAGGACAAGCCGCATTGAGATCGCGAAAGTCTATACAGACTCGGATCTTGCCGGTCTTTTTGAGGACAGGAACGATGTTAGCCACCCATTCAGGATGTTATTTCTCTCGAATAAATTTGGAAGCCATAAGCTTGTTGACTTCAGCTTTAATTGCATCCATAATGTCTGGACGAAATCATCGTTGTTGTTGTTTGACCGGTTTAGCATTTGGCATGATATTAAGTTTGTGCCTTACGATCTTCGGATCTAGTCCTGGCATATCCTCGTAACTCCAGGCAAAGACATCGATATAATCATGAATAAGCTTGATCATGTCTTGCTTATCTGTTTTTGAAAGACTTTCGCTGATGAATATTGGTTTGGGGGACCCCTCTTCACCAACATCAATTTGGATCAATTTATCTTCAGTGGGAGGTTCTCTTTGCTCGAACCTGAATTCCCATTGGTTATCTAATCTTTGAGCCAATTGTTCTGATTCGGGTGATATTTCAAAATCATCCTCATCTTCATCATTTTCTTGCGGGCCATCGGCAGAAACCATATTGATGGAAGAATAGAACGATGAAGATCGCCAATACTTGTGTCAGAATCCCAGAGAGGGAATCAGAAGACTCAGATCGTTCGTCTCCATCGGATTCTGAATCCTCATGGACTGCGTTGATAAAGGAGATAGGAGCAATGTAACCTAAACCACATTTTGTCCTTCCGTATGTTAATGGAGGAATTCGAACAAGCATTCTTCTTCCTTTTCTATTATTGAGGCTGGCTCTGAAGTCATAACCCATATTCTTGATGATATTTTTGGACTGCTGACTGTAGCGACGTAGTTGTAACCTTCCAGTATCGTCGTTTTTGTCATCTTCTTCTAGGTTAGGAGGATTCTGGGGTCCTTTATAGAAGAATATTGGATTTTCTCCCAACTTTCTAATAGGGACTATGAAGTATGATTTTTGTATAGACTCTAATGATACTTCTGTGTGAAGAGTTTGAACAACTCCTATAGTTAGTAGCTCTAAGCTATCTAGCAATTGTAAATAACTTTGTACATGATTACAGACATCAATATACTGTAAAGGAGATGCTTCATTAATATTAGATGTTGTATTTACAGAAGAAGGCTGAGCCTTATCAGACTTAGTCAAATTAATGACTAAAGGGGGAGAAGAAGAGCGATCAGAAGTTTTGTTTCGATTAAGATCGATAACAAAAGGCTCAGAAGAGGTGAGCTCTCTTGAAGAAGATCGTGGATAAGTAGTACGTCCACTGACCGGAATGACTAGAGTATCTGGTCTAACCTGAGAAGATGGAGGGGGAGTGGTGCGTCCACTGACAGGAATTATCAGCGAACCTTGTGGAGCTTGGGAAGACAATACAGTAGTACGTCCACTAACAGGAATTATCAGTGAACCTTATGGAATTTGGGAAGGTAATAAAGTAGTACGTCCACTGACAGGAATTATCAGTGAGTCTTCTTAAGATGGTTTAAGAGACTGCGGATGAGTGATACGCCCTTTTACAGGAATAATAAAGGTGTCGACTTTTGATGTCTCATTGTCGTCATTCATAGCTTGCAAGACTTTTGAGTATTCATCTTTGTACATGTGAGAGTCACTGAAGTAAGCTTCGACTCCTCTGAATGGATAGAGATCTGCAACTTCCTTTTGAACCTCTCCATTATCATCAACATATTTGAAGCATTGATGAAGAGTCGAAGGAACAATATTATGTTCATGCAAGAATGGTCTCCCCAATAGAGCATTATATGAGCAACCATGATTGTCGATGATGTAGAAAGTAACCTTCGTGCGAAGATTGCCTATTTGAAATTTGAGGTGAATCTTGCCCAAAGGCTCACTTTTTCCTTGATTGAATCCCAGGATGGTAGTGATAGTACCGGAAAGACTATGCACGAGTACTTTCAGTGCATCTAGCATAGTTTTTGGCATAATACTGAGAGCAGATCCTGGATCAATCAGTAAACGATCAACCTTCATAGAATCGATATATCCTGTATAATATAAAGGACGGTCATGTCGATTATCCTCTAGCAGCATATCGTCCTGCGTAAAGGTAATGTTTGGAATTAATTCCAATACATTATGGCAATGAAGATGAGAGACTGGTTCTGTTTCTGGCTTCTTGAGGAAAGTCAGGCAGGTTTCTGCTTGCAACAACGCTTCACTCAGAGTTTCTCGACTCTCTTTAGAGAGGCGTAAGAGCTCGAAGATTGACAATTTAGCTGGTGTATTGGCTAGTTGAGACAATATATCAAAATTATAAGGCCTTTCAAGTCCTGTAGGAGATGACTTCTTCAATAGTTTATCGAAGCGGACTTGTTGTTTGCCTTTGTCAGCTGCTGTTGGTTTAGAAGGAACCGTCTCAACAGGAACATTTAAAGGTATTGGAGTTGTAACCGGAGGGACATCAGGAGTTTCTTCAGGAATTTCAGCATAATCTTTCAGATATATTTTTCCTGACCGAGTTCCGACAAGAACTTCGCCTTCAGGCTCAGGTTCAGGGTCTACCGAAACCATGTTGCAATTCTTCATCTTGCTCTTGGCTCTTTTGTGCTTGATGAGAGTTTCATTCAAGAAACCAAGGCCAACACGAGATTGATTATGTCTCATAGTGATGGCTAAAGGTGCTTGGAGTCCTTTGCCTGAGTTTAAACCAGGAGCAGTGGCTAGATCATAACCCATCTTCGCCATTAATTCACGAGATTGTGAACTATATAGATGGAATGCAGGCTTATATCTATCTTCAAATTGAGGTACAGTTTTTACTTCCGTAGGGGGTGAATTTCCTGCCAAGATGAAAGTAGAGGTTAGAGAAAGATTGGGTGTGATACTAGAAGTCACATTGCACGACTTAGTCTTCCAGGCTTCTTTTTAGACAAAGGAGTCTTCCGAGGAGAAGAGGAAGATGTCTCGAACTCCGTCATTAAATCCGGGTGAATCCACATAATCTCTCCCTTTTTAGTTGTGACAGGAACAAGTCCTTTATTCTGTGCTGGTGGGATGTTCACAACTTCAAGAGTTGCTTTGGGGATAGGAACAATCCCACTTTCCACCATTAACGGAGGGAAGTCACCAAACTGTATTAAAATCATATTTGCTGTGACTGTCTTGTCTTTAGGTGTTAGTGTAACAGCTCCTGATTTAATCATTTCCTGGATCTTTCCTTTCAATACATAGCAAGACCGGATTGTATGACCCAGCATTCTATGATATGGACAGTATTTTGGATGATCTGTCTTGTTGGCTTCATCAGGCTTTTTTATTTCTGGCAATTGTATCTTGTTACCTTTGAGCAAGCATTCAAAGATACCCTGAACACCGTCATCGTCGAAAGAATACTCTTCCTTCGGCTGAGGAGGTCTCTGTTGTTGATTTGTTGGAGCTGGGGTAGCTTGGGTAGTCATTATCTCTTGACTATTACTCTGGAGATTGACTTCAATAGCCTCTTTTCCTTTGCGATTGTTGGGTCGAGCACTATTACCAGTACTCTGATTTGATTCTTTGGGAGTTATTTGTACCCCCAGGCCTTTGAAGGTCTCAGCACTGACTTCGGCGGCTTTGGCACTGACGATGAAAGAAGGCCAATCTTGGAATTGAGTGGACCCTGTCCACATGCTAATGATTGGTAAGAGATTCGACTTGCAAGTGTCGATAGTAACAGCATCGGGAGTTCCGAAGGCATTTTGAGGGCTTCTCTTCTGAATCTTTTAATGAAGCTCTCCGTGCTTTCATTATTTTTCTGTTTAATTCTTATGAGGGCCGACATGGTCATGTTGTTGACGCCTTCATAGAATCGTTCTAGAAACATCTGTTTGAATCCAGCAAATGAAGTAATACACCCATCAGGGAGACTTTGATACCATTCATAAGCGGTTCCTTTAAGACAACCGACGAATACCCGAGTGAGGAGGGCATCGCTTGGTTGCAACTGATCAGTCATTACTTCAAAGTGATTAATGAACTGACTTGGGGAGGTAGTCCGATCAAAGAAAGAGATGGTCGGAGGTTTGTATTTTGGGGGATACGATACCTCCTTCCATTGTATGGGATAAGGCTGCTTGATACCCAATCTTTGTAAGCCATCTTTTTGTTTGAATGCTTCGAACTGAGACCGAAGATTTTTCAACTCTTCAGTGACAACTCCGGAAGATTGCGGCGTTGTTGCTTGTTGAGTATAATTGGGAGGAGGGGCTGCAGCATATGTATCACCCCCAGCTCCGGACTGACTTGGAGTAGTTTGTACAGGAACATTAAACTGTACCCCCCGAATAGTAGAAGGTTCCGGGTTTGGGGCAACATGAGTATTTAATACCACTGGTGGTACTGTTGGTTGAACTTGCTGAGTTCGTTGTTGAGCTTGCATAAGAGTATGCATAGCAGTCAATGTATCTGCCATAGCTCGCAACTGTTGTTCCAAGGAAGAAATCCTCTATTTATGAGCTTCAGTGCTAGTCGAAGGCTCTTGATTACCATCTACCATATAAGTGGTAATCGTTCGAGGAATAGACGATGAAATAGTCTGTTCTGAATCATCGCTGTGAGAATCAGCCTCTTTTTCGGGGCTATTTACGGGAGTCAATACCGGGAAGTTGGACTCTCCAAGGAAGTCCTCTGTGATCTCAGGATTATCACTTGGATGAGAAGAAGAAGAGACCCTGGTCGAGGCTCCGGTCCTGGATCGGGTGCCGAGGTAAACACCATCTTCAGAATCTGACATAGCATCAGATCGTATTCTACCCCCAATATTTTGGAGGTCATGTTGACAGAAGCATAAAGAGGTTCATCTTCGTCCAGTATTGGTTCATGTTGAATCCGTTCGAAAATAGATCGTCTTTTTGGTGAACAACAACACTGAATCACAACCCGAGGTTGGAAGTTACAACCATGCTTTTCATGACAAATATGAGCAATGTCATAGCCAGATGGAGTGTCGATTCTCCATTTGTTTTGCAAATGTTCCCGGAGATCTGTAGGAACAGATTGGGAAGTACTTGAAGATAGTTTCTGTGTAGAAACTTGTCTTTTATTCTTCTGTCTTCTCGGTTCTTGAGTGTATAAAGACCGATTAATTTGAGCGATATAGTTCTTGGCATATTCTGCATCAGGGTCTAGTATACTTGTCTCAGTTTGATAAGGCTTCTTTATACCGGAAGTGGAACCGAGATGATTCCAGGTTAAGCTTGTTACGAAGATCCGTAGGTGATATGACTTTAGTATCAGTCTTGAATACCTGTAATTTGCCTTTCTCAGATCAGGAAATTTTGAAGAGAAGGAAGATGGACATTATTCCGACTGGGAGTCGGTAATAATCCATCTTTAGAGGAAGTAGCCAAAAGGCGCTTTCCTTTGTTTGATTTAGTAAAAGTACTAGTCAAATTAACTCCAGAGGTAAAGACCTTAGGAGTAGAGGAGTTGACTAAAGAGTCTTTCTCCTTGGTTGGCACAAGATGTGCAAGTTGTGGGGGAATCATTTGTATGTTCTGTGGAAGAGAACCCCCAGCCTGATTTTGAGAAACAGTCAAAGGACTGTATTGGTTAGCATACGCTGACTTCAGTTTGGAATTCTGGTCATACGCTGCCTTTTTACTAGCATACGCACAGAGTCATTAATGGCTAAAGAGCCGACTGCTGTCGTAAGGGTAGAAAGAGAAGAGACTTTGACATGTCCAGAGATGGTTTTCCTTGGACACGCTGACTTGGTTAAAGAACCTACTTTGTCAGCGTGACTAGGAGAAGCCACTGTTGCCGTGTTCAGAGAAGCCGAGGCGTGCTTCGTTGAAGTTAGAGACGTGTTCTTGTCAGCGTGAGTGACAGAAGCGTCTCGGGCCGTCGAAGAAGACTTAGGGACATAGACAGAGCGTCCCTTCTTCTTGGCAGCAAGAAGAGCGGAGGAAGGAGTTCGGCCCTCCTTCGCTTTGAGCATTTCTTCGTAAGCAGATTGGTCGAATTGTACAACCATCACTTTCTTCAGTCGAGCCGATCGACGAAGTATCGCATTGAGTTGTTGCTATCTCGTTGGAGGAGACAGCTTTCCCCAGCAGAGTCGCCAATTTGTTTTCATAAATAAATTCACTTTATTTATTGTGTTTCTGGGAAAATTACAACTATAGGAATCTGATCTAGAAGACGATCACTTTATCCCTTGGACGATGCGATGAAGAAAACTCGAACTTCGAAGAACTTGGACAGCAACTGGACAATCTCTCTGTTCTCTCTGAATTGAATGTAGTGTCTGTTGAAGATGAAAAAACTCTCTTTTATAGAGTTCTGGATAACTGTTCTGAAGCATACGCTCAGTCAGTTACTTGACGTGTGCATAACTGCAGGGACGCGTGGCGAATTCTGATGGAGGACACGTTGGAGTGCGGTTGAAAGTAGTGAAATATATCTAGGAGAGATTGACTGGCATGGATGCCACGTTGCATAACTTCTGAATAAACAGGTAACTGAGTACAGGATACGTGAGAACGTGTGTTGACTGTACGTTTAAAGTCATCTTGAATGCATTTGCTGTGATATACTGTCTTTGTTGAAGAGGAGTCATACGCTACCTTTTGAAGACATATGTCTTGCATATGCTGACTTGGATAGTATAGAGTCATATAAAGCTGATACGCTCACTTTATTAACAAGGAGTCGTATGGAGTCCATATGCTCACTTGATTGATAAGGAGTCATATGGAGTCCATACGCTCACTTGATTGATAAGGAGTCATATGGAGTCCATACGCTCACTTGGTTGACAAGGAGTCGTATGGAGTCCTATACGCTCACTTGATTGACAAGGAGTCGTATGAAGTCCATACGCTCACTTGATTGACAAGGAGTCGTATGAAGTCCATACGCTCACTTGATTGACAAGGAGTCGTATGCATTGAGGGAGTAGACACGTGGCTGTCCTCAATCTTCTCAAATATGCCATATCTTCTAATAACTGACAAATATCTCTCGAGCGTCGTGTTGCAGATATGATGGCTGACAGACTGTCAGAAATGACAGTAATGATGGCTGTGCATTTATGATGGCTGATGAGCTGTCCTCGTAAGAGACAAAATCAATTCTCGAAAACCCATACGACGGTTAATCTTCATAGGGCAGCTGTCTTTGCACGAAAGACGAAGTGTCAGATTCATCCTCCATTAAACGTATGCTGTATTGTCATTCAAGAAATAATAAAATATTCACTGAGCGTACGGCTTTGACTGAGCGTATGGCCTTGAGCGTATGACTTTGGCTGAGCGTTTGGCCTTGAGCGTATGACTTTGGCTGAGTCTTATGTCAGCGTGTCATAATTTTTCACACCCTACATAGGATAGTCTTTTATATATTATTATTCTGACAGTTCATATTAGTTTGTTCTTCCTGTATCTTGCTACGTCCGTCTGAGGACCTGGTTATTCCCCAGGTGTGTGCTTTCATGTCTTCTACTGGTGTTCTAGCCGTAGACGTGATCATCGCTATTTCTTCGAGGATGATTGCGCTTGGTTCGTCTTGCCATTTTATGGATCGATTCTTGTACATTTCTTTCATTGAGATAGTTGGTAGTGGACTTTGTCTCCGTCCAACGATTGTATCATAAATATTCAAGTTAATTTTTATATTATTATTCTTTTCATTGTGGATGAGATTTAATTTGTCTTGGATTACTGTATTTTATAGCTTATGTATACATACAAGGCCCATGTACTTCGTATGTATATATACAGCTGGCATGTCTACGTTCCTAGTCCTACGTATATTGGGACTGGGGCGTTACATATTTTTGTGGTGGCCCATGCAGGTCGAGATAAATTGATTGGTTACTTTATCGTACCAAGCAAGCCTGCGTATAGGATTAGAGTCTAGGATCTCATCCACATACTTGACCAGCTTTCTCGCTTGACTTCTCGAGTTGCATCTTGCTTGATCCCTTCTATCGTGATTCGTGCCTTCTTTCGTGCTTGATAGAGATTAATAAGGTAACCCATACTATGGGAACATGACCTATTAGTCCCATCACCTTACTAGTATAACTCTTGTAAGTTGGGTAGAATGCCTTACGACCTAACCTTCCATATGACCTTAACCAAGTCTTAGACAAGTAGACTATAGAACGACTGTATAGAAACCAACATAGGATATAACTTAGAGTCTTAAGAAGTTTGAACTAATTCTACTTTATTTCGATCTTAATCTCACTGTTCCTATATTTTTACTATCTAGACTAATGATTCTAATGTAGCCTAGTTTTTACAAGCTCAATTCTTTATCAAGCTTGTTCATGACATATGCTATTGAGCGCTTACTAGCATATTGTCTAATTAGAACCGGTGCATGATGGTCTGATCAACCAAGTGCACTTTGGTTCGCTTTTATCTATTGTTCTACGTGGATGGGGGCATAGCTAAACTTGCCCTCTAGAGTCCCATCTACGACTGCCTTGGAAATTCTTTTGAAGTTATTCGGTCGCCTTTGAACCACGTATTCGTATTTCGATGATATCGTCTTTGAACTCTATATTGCTTTCACCTTCACCCAATTTAGAAGGACGAAGGCGCTTGTTCTTAACTTTTCCTCTAGCTATCCTATCTCTTATGACCATTAACACTCAATGTGACTATATCTTTGTCTTAACTACTCGTCCCTTCCTCGACCTTCAATCGTGACCTTCTAATTACTTAAATTTAAGAGTGATTCTATTTGTTTCGTGCCCTCAACCTACTCTCAAGATAACATATCTTCAAGATCTCTAATCTATTTTTCTCTTGATACAACACTATTCTTTACTGCATGTTATCTTGGTTAAACTTACCCTTAATCATTTTCTTTCTTGCATAAATTAGCCATATCCATGATTATTTTTGCCGCTATTGAAATCACGACTTTCTAATGCATGTTGCGTTGAACGTCGTTACCTTGCCTCGCCCAAAGACTTGATCATATTTCCTTATCAATATACCATTGTGCCTTCGCAAACCCCCTCCTTATTCTTAATTTCGAGGACGAAATTCTTTTAAGTTGGATAGGATGTAAAACCCCTACATTTCTACTAATTTTTTATATATATAAATTTGGTATTGATTTTTTTATTTTGTATTTATACGTCGCGTAGTTGTATTGTACGTCGGACGCGAAATTTTATTTTTCGTAATTGCTCGACGAGTGCAAATATGTGCGAGCGTACATATTTTTTTTAGAAAATATTTTTTTATTTTTATAGTTTCAAAATAATATATAGTAATTACTTTATTTACTCAAGGTTGTGAAAAGCGTCAGCATCGAGATTTCAAAAATATTATTTAATTTTATCATTATAAAAAGGCGTAAGATATAATTTATGTATAAATTAATTTTCAAAGTTATTTATTAATTATCTTAAATTATTTAAAAGGTATTTCTAAAGTAGTTCATATTAATATTTAAATTGATTTTTGAAATTTATTAGTATTAATATTTTAAGATTCAAAAAGATATTTAAAAATATTTATTATTTTCAAAATTATTATTATTAGTATTTTTTGGAAAATATATTTTGAAATTATTGGGGCAATCTAAATCTTTTATTAGGTTTTATGGATTTGATTTTAAATAGTTTAAAATTAAGGATAGAATTTACATTAAATTTGAGTTGATTATCTAGATTTAAATTAATTTAGATTTGAATTTATTGAATTGATTTAAATTAATAGATTGAATTATCTAATTGGGTTTAAAAATCCTAATCATTATCCAACTGGAAATTCCCACCTCCTATAAAAGGAGAGGTACTCATCCATAGAATCCAACTCATCAATTTCCTCTACCACAAATGTACCTGCACCGTGTCAGTGTCCATATCTTATTCCATTGTTACATATACAATTTATCTCCTTTTCCGTGTCGGACACACCCCGATATCATCGAATCCCTAAACCTAACCCCACCTTCGTCGACCCAGGTGACCACCACCCATAGTATCACCACTGTCACCACCTTCACCTCCAGATCATGCCACACTGCTACCATTATTCCACTCTGATCACCACCATCAACCATCCCGTATCTATCGCCATCACCAACATCATCAGTAACACAACTGCCACCCATCCCGAACCAACAACACCATAAATTTCGGCCACTCCATCGCTTCCCCAACTACCTGTCACCACAACCATGTACGCGACCACCTTCCACAACACCCGTCTCCACCTCGAGCCCGCCTGCACCCACACAAACTCGACTAGCAATATGCCTCCACGTCAGCCCCGCTGCTTTCGACAAACATTCGACTTCCCTGCTACTCGAAACCACCACCGCCACCTCAATTAACCACCACACCACAGTAAAAGCCACCGCGGCCGACGTCCGCCCGAACCCATCGCCCATCACCACCACCGCCTCAGCCAAACCAACCACCACCACCATCATCAAGAAGTAGAAGGAATTAAAACCCTAACCCTACATACCTGACCGCCACGATGCCACGTCGAGACGACGAGCGGCCACAGCGGACCGCCTCGCCCGCGTCTTCGCCGTTCCCCGCCGTGCCAGCCATGGCCGACTGGTCGGGCCGCACGTGCATCCACTCCCCGCTTCTTTCCTCTTCCAATGGCGATTTCCTCCGTCGTCGGCCGACCCAGCCACCGGCGCCGATCGTCGATTGCTTCCCCTCCGGTGAGCGAAGCTCCTCCGCCGTATCAGCCGCAGTCGACCGACGAATCCCCTCCACCGTTTTTCCCCTCTTCCTCGCCTGGCCAGACCCTCTCCCGAGCCTGCCGACCTCCGCCGGACCACTGACTCCCCGGCCGCCCCTTCTTCCCTCCTCGATCCATCTCCTCCGCGAGACCCCCTCGCTACCGCAGCGCCGCCACATCCCCCGCTCCCTCTGCCGTGCGAAGACCGACTCCGATCCTCCCATTTCCCCCTCCTTTCCGCTCGTCTCCACCGCTCTCACTGTCTCTCTCTCTCTCGCTCACTCACTCATCTTTCATTCTCTCTCTCCTTCGTTTCCAAAGAGCAGCAGCTCTTTTAAGTATTTTGTTGGTTTTTTGGTGTTTTTTATTATTTTTTTATTTCTCTTTCTTTTTGGTATATGTTAATTTATTATCATTTACTCGTTTGTTAACAGCACCCACTTGTTTATTAGCATTATTATTATTATTATTATTATTATTATTATTTTAATGTGTGGTTTATTGTTAAAAGGTATATATATGTTATTGTTATTATTATTTATATAAAATTTCAATGCACATTTGTATATGTACATATGTATTAATATAGAATATCATGACATTACTTTTCGTACTTGTTACCATATTTATTACATATTATTTATCAAAAGCTATATATGTAATAAAAATACCAGATTTGACTTGACTCTAGTAATAGATTTCAAATTTAATTTTTAACTCTACAATAAAAATATTCTATATTATTTATCCAAAAATATTTTGACCATAGAAATATAGTTCCCAAATTATAAGACCATTTTTCTAATATTTCCAAAATAATTGTCTAAACTATTTTACCAATAAAATATATCATTCTATCTGAATATCCTATTTTAATAAACTTAGAGTTTTGCTTAAAAGTGATTTTTATAAATATTTATCTAAAAACTATTTTACTAATAATATATATTTTTCCAAGTATTATAAATAAATTCCTATGTTTCCAAAATATTTAGTTAAAAATATTTTGATTGGTAAAATCATAGTTTCCAACTATTATAATTATTTTCTAAAAAGTTATTAAATGTTTTGACTAAGTAGAGTTTTTCATAAATATATATTTTTATTTCTCTTCGATTATCTATTCTTGTCCATAGCCAAATCAAATCCTTTCCATCTTCTTGCAATCTCGAACCTCTCTATATCATCCCTAGCCAAATTGACTATTCTGGACTCAATGGCATGGTCCGTACTATCATCTGAGATCATACTGCATAGTTGTAACACTGAAGTCAAACTTTGTGCCACATGATCATAGGACCACACCAGGCGACCCACCAGGCGAGTATACCTTGCTAATTTACTGTCATACTATTTATTTTTCGTATTATTTACTTTGTTTCATATTGTTAGTTTCCTTTGTTATAAACTGCGCGTCCAAGCCATACTTGGGTGCAAGCGACTTTATTAGTCGTTACTTTATTTTATGTATGTTAACTTAGTTTTAGCGGACTACTTTCTTGTTGGAGGATATCCTTATATCTCCTTTGGGCCATGACACTCACACTACACGGTTTGAGACATTTTGCTAGGGGCACGACTTATTGACTAGCTATCTCTAAAGTCGTGTGACGGTAGATAATCGTAACTGCTATGACTAGGGTTTTAGAGACTCAAGCAGTTACAAAACTGGACGAGCCATGGACATGACTTGAACAGTGTGGAAAATATTGGGGGAGGACAGTCGCTAGTGCGTATGGAAATCCAAACAGGTAAACCACAGTCTCCGGATGGAACTGTGGCAATATATTTGCAGATACCCTCTGACGTTTTGGACGTTACGGACGGATACAGATGATTGGATGCCAGTTACGTACACATAGCCTAAAATCCCACCCATGTGTATGAAAGTTGTCCTCTAAATTGCACATTAGGCGGTTAGAATTTCCTTGCATATTTGTGTCTAGGATAGTCTTTTATATATTATTATTCTGACAGTTCATATTAGCTTGTTCTTCATGTATCTTGCTACGTCCGTCTGAGGACCTGGTTATTCCCCAGGTGTGTGCTTTCATGTCTTCTGCAGGTGTTCTAGTCCGTAGCCGTGATCATCGCTGCCATTTTATGGATCGATTCTTGTACATTTCTTTCATTGAGATAGTTGGTAGTGGACTTTGTCTCCGCCCAACGATTGTATCATAAATATTCAAGTTAATTTTTATATTATTATTCTTTTCATTATGGATGAGATTTAGTTTGTCTTGGATTACTGCATTTTACAGCTTATGTATACATACAAGGCCCATGTACGTCGTATGTATACAGCTGGTATGTCTACGTTCCTAGTCCTACGTATATTGGGACTGGGCGTTACACCTTCGACCCCTGTACCGCCCGAACGATAAGATTCCGAACTCTCCTACATCGCCTGAATGACATGATTCGTCCTCTCGTTCGTCTCACTAATGGTGCGCTCGAGCATATCAAATCGTTCGGTGAGCGCAGCATCGTCCGTCTGCGGCTGAGACTGGGCTGCTTCGTAATCCTCCGCAACAGCTTGTCACGCAGCTCACTAACCTGGCGACGGAGTTCTTCTACTCGGACCGACTCCTGTGAGGGCTGTGGGAAATGCACACTGGCAGAAGGGGCCCTGGATGACTGCGTCACCACGAAAGCACCGTAGGATCCCGTACCGTAGTACATACCCCTCTGATGACCATCATCGACGGTCATCTAGAGCTCGTCCAACGTTCGAGCCTGAGGGGTTACGAGGAAGTACCAACCCCTCCCTCCACAGGTGCACTAGTAATCTCATGCTCTAGCCTAAGATACTCATCCTAGAAAAGTACGCATCTCGATAAGCATAATATTTACTACCAACCTAGTTGTTCCCCGCCTATGGATATATATTGCATATTTCTTAATTTATACTAAAATTAGTAACACGTAAAGTAATACTTACATAACTCTGCGTGGCCTTATCATCGATGAGCTTTTCGTCCTTCCGATGGCTGGCCAGGAAGACGGTTGTAGAAGCATGGAATTTCAGGCGCATCTAAGGCCGAAACTCCTATGCGCCCTAATTCTCATGCGTCAGAAATCAACATGCGTCAGAAACAGAATACTTGGCACAACAGAAAACAACAAAGTAGTAGAGACATATAAATGGGGCTTTTATTTCATATAAAAGTCTATATATTACATGTCCTTTACAAAGGAGAATTCTTTTACAAAAGAGAAAAAAATCCTAAAAGATATAGTCAGGTGCAGTGCTACAGCCAGGCGCATCATTCCAGCATCTCAGCATATGCGCATCCCCAGTGCATAGTCAGAGCGAATCACTTCCTCATCAGCATGAGGGCACTTTAGCAGGATGAGTGGCTCTTCTAGCCTAACCAAATCGGGACACGATAGCCCTGACCTGCGGCTCTTCCAGCATAACAAAAATCGGGGCACGACCGCTCCGATCTTTGGATGCAACAGGCACCTGCAGCCTGTGTCGGGACACGAAGATCCCGATATTTGGATGCAACCGGCACTTTCATAGGACCGATGGAAAAAAACCAACTCGACATATCTTCTTCTTCGGAAGGAGTTCATCGTCAACTCGCCAAGTAGGAGACCGATCGAGTTCGTCTGCATGAAGGAAAGCTAAGTGAAATGAGAAACAAAACTCTTCACAAAGATATTTATCGGCCGGGGCAACCCTCGCCTATGTGCCAATTGGTAGTCTCCTCATATTCTGTCACGACCCGCACCCTGTTTTTTTTAAACGAATACGAGATGTGTCCAAGCCAGCCTACGCCGCAGTGTCGGCGGTAGTACGCTGTCACGGCCATGAAGATCCAAAATCACAAATAATGCTCATTCACAAAATTAATTTAATTTACAATGATCACAAGTTTTACATTTTGCAGAAAAATATAAACTTGTACATATATGGAATGACTACAACTCATCTATCTAGCTAGTCTCTAGGCTTCGGCTGCAAGTACACCCGTATTTCCCATGCTAAGTGAATCCACGGCTAACCTGAAAAATATGGTTTCCAATCAGGAATGGAACGAGCACAATTCACTGAATGTAATTTCAAATAAAGAAAATGACTATACAACAGAGGTTAGACATCAATTACATGTTTTTGAAAATAAACAGAAAGACAGAAAATCAATAGCAAATAAATAGACACAAAATACTTTCCCCAACTGTTAGAAGTACTCTTGATATGTGATCAGTCTGGGACACTACACCGCTACGGTCTACGAGGTCTACTTACATGAAAAATAAGCACTATCTACGATGTCTACTTGCATGAAAAATAAGCACTGTCTACGAGGTCTACTTGCAGAAAAATAAGCACTGTCTACGAGGTCTACTTGCAGAAAAATAAGCACTGTCTACGAGGTCTACTTGCAGAAAAATAAGCACTGTCTACGAGGTCTACTTGCAAAAAATAAGCACTGTCTACGAGGTCTACTTACAGAAAAATAAGCACTGTCTACGAGGTCTACTTGCAGAAAAATAAGCACTGTCTACGAGGTCTACTTGCATGAAAAAAACACTGTCTATGGTCGAATCACACATCCTTGGTACTTCTCATTTCCGACTCAACAATTTATAATAGAGTATAAAAATCACATAACCAATGGCCAATCAATGAAATATAGTAAAGATTAATATCGAAATGCAGACAATAAACTGTACTCGCCTGTGCTCCTGTGCTGGTGTAACCGATAATCTGAACCACTCAGAATGCCACAATAGTCAAAACTCGTACAACAGTCCCCGAAAGCTAAATAAATATTACCAATGTTCTTAAAATAGTCAAAATAGTTAGGATCGCCTGTCCTTAAGTCCAATTCTGGATACAGGAGCAAAACGGTAATTTCGGGCCAAAACGGTGTCCGCCGTTGGACCCGCTTTGAACCGAAATGCGTGCCAGAGTCAACGGTCTCTAAAGTCGTCAAACTACATATCTACGGATTCAGTTTTTCGATACGAACCCAACCGTATATCCAGAGTTGGATTCCGACAGGCCGTGCACAAAATCGCCCGTTGAATCGGACCGTGGGGCCCGTAAAACGGCGATCCAATCAACTGTCTCAGAATTGGACCAAACTTGGCATATAGGACCAGAAAAACAATACGGTCCTGTTGGCACAAGTTTCGTCTCGATCTGACGAGCAGTGCACAAACTAATTAAAAAATTTGTACAGAGGCCGATACGGTGAATTTTGACGGATACGCATCAAATTCGTCGCGCACACGCGACCAATTTGAATTCCGTCAAAGCCCACACGTCCACGAAGCCGTTACGCACCTTTCGATGCTTTCGGTTCGTGACCACGTCACCCAGATTGGCGGGATGCACGTCGTGTCGAAGATATTTCTAATTTTCTAAAATTTTGAAATCAGTTTTTCGTCAAAATTGGGAAAAGGATTTTCCGACGCTCGGTCAATGAAAATGTCTTCCGTAAAAAGGGTTTGGCAGTCCTATAGGTTGACTCCTAGGTTGTTGAATTAGATTGCTAGGTTTCTCATTTTTTTCGGCCAGGTTTAGCCTTCAAAGTCGGGGTCCAAGAACAGTTCTACATATATTTGTAAACAGATTTTCCTCATTATTTGTATCAATTTCCTAGAAGATTCTGTTATCTCTGTGAAATTCTATTTACAGAGGTTTCAAGAGGATCATAAGGGCTTTCTATCGGATCAAATAGAACCGCAAACGACTGATTATACGAAGAAAAAAGGGGTTGCAAGGAAGGGTACCTTGCTGTGTCTTGAAGAACAGAGCTGCTCTGCTCTGATCGGTCCGCGAAGTGTGCGGCGGTTTTCCAGCCATTCCACGGCAGTGCAGTGGCTGTGCGCGTGCGCGGCGGAGCCCTAGGGGCGCACCTGCGTCTGGAGGGCGAGGTAGAGTGTTCGGCTAGGGTTTTCCTTTTCTTCTTGTTCCCGATCTCGAACTGTTGCTTGCGCGTATATAGGGGTGTCCCGCTCGGGTTTAGAGGGTGAGGGTCGAGTCTGTTGGCCCGATAGGCTTTGGGTTTGCTGGGCCTGGGCTGAGGGGGAGGGCCCAGGGCTTGTTGTGGGCTGCTTTTGGTTCAAGCATTAGGGGGAAATTAGTATGGGGTTTTTCTTTTTCTTTTTTTTCTTTTTACTACATGTATATATGTATATACGTATATTTATACATATATATCTATATATATATATATACACACATATTTACCTTTATATTTATATATATATATATATATATATATATATATATATATATATATATATATATATATATATATATATACGTATATAATATATTCGTATATACACATTTATATGTATATACTTACATAACACTATATATACACATACTTTATTTTATAATTAATACTGAGAATATATATATATATATATATATATATATATATATATATATATATATATATATATATATATATATATATATATATATATATATATATATATATATAAATATATATATATATATATATATATAAATATATATATATATATATATATATATATATATATATATATATATATATATATATATATATATATATATATATATATATATATATATATATATATACAATTATAAAAAAAAAAAATATATATATATATATATATACAATTATTTAACAGACATCCATATACCTATATATTTATATATATACTAATATAATATTCTCCATAACATTTAAATAAAATCCCAATATATTCTATTATAGGGCCTATACGAATATATATCTATATAACATTTATTTGACAAATATAATATCACCAATAATAATATTATTATATAATAATAACCTTGATAATAAAATAATAATAATAATAATAATAATAATAATAATAATAATAATAATAATAACAAAATTAATAAAACAATAATGGTATATATATACCATTATATGCAGTCTAATAGCCCCAATAAGTACAATGACCTATTTTATACCAATATTCTTGAATATCCACTAATAATGATATTTATAATATTTAATTACTAATACTTAGAAAATATTCCTTAAATTATTAAAACGGGATACAACACGCTCATACCAAAATACATCAACACGAATGTCGTTGGACGTGCTGCATGACTACATGGGCTTGGGCTTGCTTTGGGTCCAATCTGGACTAGTTAGGTACAACCGGGTTCCCTAAAACTCAATAATATAAATAATAAATAAGGTTAAGTCGCAACTTGGCCTGGTTTTCCTAGTTAGGACATCATGATGGCTCGGCCTTCCCTACCAGGACTAATACACTAGTCAAAGCACGTCATTGCACTATCCAGGCCACGATTCCTAGCCGTCTTGTACTTCAAAACTCCACCATGTTTAAAGTCATCTACCGTATTAATTTATTAATAATTATTTATAAAATCTAAAAATCACCATTCCAATAAAATAAATAATAATAGAAAATATTCCAAGTTTTCTGGGAAGGGCAGCTACATATTATGTGCAATAAATTTGCATTTATGACGATGAATCTGCCTCTTCGTATTTAACCAAGTTAAAACAGCCATTAACGCCTCGAAGAACTCAACAGACGGGCCAATAAGGATGCGCCATGCGGCAGATGTGCCATCAGCCCCATGCGCTCCATACCGATGCGCCCAATGGGACATAGACCCATGCGTCTAGTGGGACCCAAACTGATGCATCCATTTCAACTCGTCACCCATCTAGCATTTAATGCTATATGACAGAGTCGGCAGCATGCTTCCCGAAGACTGAACAGTTAAGAGCTTTTTACAAAAAATGAAGAGCTGCCAACGTCATCTTCATTATTATATTTTGTTGGCTATAACTGTCCTTGCCACGTGGCCGACCAATCACTTGCATGCGCCTCCACAGCCATGCACCTAAAAATTTGCATGCGCCTCAAAAGCCATGCGCCCCCGACTTACTCCTGATCCCAAAAGACAGAATCCAAGTCTCTGTATGCGCTTCTATAGCCATGCGCCCAAAAGCTCTACATGTGCCTCAGAAACCATATGTCCAGACTTGTCTATGACCTCTAAAAGTCATAGACCAAGTCGCCCCATGCGCCAGATCCTAGGCGCATCCTGACAGACCATTCCTCCCATAAAATTTGAGATCTTTAAGCCACAGACATGCGCCACGTGTCTTTTGACTCAGTTTTGCTCAAGAATGGGTGCTAACCACCCAAGATCTCAGCAACAAACTGAATCTTCGCGACTGCCATATGTCAGCTCCACCGTAGCCCAACAGAGCAGTTTAGCAGATTCAGCTCCAACTCAGGGTGCATCGTCCATGTGCCCCATACCATCAGCCAAGTGGCGTTCCCACGTACAGGCGTATCCTACATATGCGTGCATGAGTAGACCAGTCTACTGTCTATAAATAGAAGGACTATTCCTTCAACCACAGACATACAAAAAAATATTGTAACGCCCCAGCCCCAAAATACGTATAGGACTAGGGTACGGTACATGCCAACAACACTTCACCAATGGGCTAAATCTTATAGTAAGCCCATTAGTGAAATGCTTAAGCTGTAAATCATGATAACAACCCAGAGTACAATATAAGTCACAGGTCACAGCTAATCTCATCCACACAGAAAATAAGACACGAGATATCAAGTCCAATAAAATGATACTAATAAAGAAATCTGTCCAACATGAAATATGAAAGTAACTGTGCGGAAACCACAGTAAAATAAATAAATAATCCACTACATGTCCACTAAAAAGAAAGAAAAATAAAATAGCAAGTCTATGATTGAAGAGACATGTCTCAAGAGAAGTCCTCGGCCACTATCTCGTCCTCCTGCGAAGGTGCGTCACCAGTCTCGACTCCAGAGCCGTATACCTCCGGGTAGTCCTCGTCTCTAACTAAGCCTGGAGAGATCACCAGGTCCTCAAAGGACTAGCAAGACACATAATATACATGCCTACTGTACAATAAATAACATGCGAGAAAATAGAAAATGGTACAAGGAACAATATAAGACTAAAGATAAGGATAAATAGAATACCGTCAAAGATAGTGCTATCAAGTGTGACTAATAGTAAGTCGGGATAACCACAACCCGATAGGAGCTCACAGTCCTATAGTCAGTAGCCGATGGAGAATCTCTAACTATAGTAAGGCTCATTCGCGCTCGATGGGAGCTCACGAACGAGGTGGTCAGGTATAGTCACGTCTAATAACAGGTCAGGGTCAAGTGAAAACAATCACGATTAGGTCAAGTGTATCAATTACTGGTAGTCCAAGTCAAACTAGGTCAGCAGATCATGGCATGGACAAAACAATACTATCACTAGACAGGAAAAAGATAAGAAAGATAAAACAAGTAACATGGAAAGAAAAAGTAACAATCTACGTGCACGTAAAACTAGAAAATAACCATGACAGAAAGCAAGATAAACATGGAATCAAGTATGACAAAAAAGAATATCAATGTAGAAATGCATGTAAATATTGTAGAGTTTGGCAAGGTGCATTTGCCTGGTGTAGACTCAACCACGTCTAAATAACCTGTCAGATCAAATGTCCGCGAAAGCTGAGCTCCTGCAACAAGTCCTCGAATGCTGAAACAGACATTGCCAATATTCTCAGAATAAGCAAAATAGCTAGAATAGGCTACCCATAAGTCCAATTCTGAACACAGGAGCAAAACGGTAATTTTGGGTCAAAACGGTGTCCGCCGTTGGACCCGCTTTGCACCAAAAAGCGTGCCAGAGTCAATGGTCTCTAAAGTCATCAAACTACATGTCTACGGATGTTTTTTGATGATACGAACCCAATAGGTATGTCCAATTTTGGATTCCGATGAACCGTACACAAAATTGCCCGTTGAATCGGATCGTGGGGCCCGTAAAACGGCGATCCGATCAACTATCTCATAATTGGACCAAACTTGGCATAAAGGACCAGAATAATGATACGGTCATGTTGGCTGCTAGTTTCGTCTCGATCTGACGTACGTGCACAAAGTAATTGGAGAATTTCGAAAAAGGCCGATACGGTGATTTTTGACGGATACGGGTCAAATTCGTCGCGCACACGCGACCAATTTAAATTCCGTCAAAGCCCACATGTTTACGAAGTCGATACGCACCTTTCGATGCTTTCGGTTCGCGACCATGTTGCCCGGATTGGCGAGACGCACGTTGGATCGGAAGAATTTTAAAGTTTTGAAAACTGTTTTTAATAATAAAATCTCGATTTTGAAAACTGTTTTCTCTTCACATAATAAATGAAAATCAAAAATACAAATTAGGTTAGGAAGCCCTATATGTTGTCTTCAAGTTGGTTTAATTATTTTTCTTAAACTGTCGTTGGTTCGACGATGATTCGCCTTCCAACAGGGGTGTTTGGACCGACTTACGTCCTGTTTTGGATAAGTTTTTCGATGAAGATTTTATCGATTTTCTGGACGGGGTGCTTGTCTATCACAAAACCTATCTACTGGGATCGAAACTTGGTTATATTGGCTTTCCAAAATAATTTATAGATTAAAAAATGATCAATCATAGACGGAGATACGTACCTACGAAGTCGACTCCTCGGTACACTGCTGCTGCGGCTTTGTCCTGCTTCCGCGCACGGGCAGCTGGCCGTACAGCGGCGTACGGCAGTGCGGGCGGCCAAGTAGGGTCGTCGGAGCATGGGGAGGATGCCTGGGTTGTCAGGGGACGGTTCCAAGTTAGGGGATCGGGGTTAGGGGTGGATTATCGAGAGAAAGTCCTCGAAAAATCTATCGGGACTACGTATATATATATGGTTTCGAAGTTCGATATGTTTTTAACTCGAATTTGGATCCGATTCGTGATGAAACTTGGAATAGGATAGGAGAGAATCCTACATAGATTACATGGAAGAAGATTTGAATTCATTTGGCCAAGATTTGATCAAGGTTTGATCAAATCAAGTAAAAAAAAATTTAAAAACACTCTCGGGTTTGGACACAGGCTCGGGGGAGGGGGAGAGTGAACAGTGCATTGCACTGTTCACGAATTACAAAATTTGTTTATTTTTCTACACCCATATAAATATATTTATATATTAACTAAAGATACACCTATATCTTCATATATATATAATAATCCATAAATCAACTAAAATATCTTAATATTATCTATTACTAGTGTAGGCCTATTTATGGAAATAATACATATATAGGTATATTCCTTTAACAAGGAAAATACAACCAATAATGATTTTTATTTAATATTAACAAAAACACAATAATAATAATTGTTTCACTTAACAAAATGTCTAAAAATTGGCCTTTGAAAGAAAACTAGAAAAAGTACAAAAGAGTACAAATTGTTCTGGGAAGTATTGCTATGGAAGTCTGATCTGAGAGCGATCACTTTGTTCCTTGAACCATATGATGATGATGAAGAGAACTGCTTGAACAAGACGAACAATCGGAAGAACTAAGTCACCGAAAAGGTATCGAGCAACGGCACTGATGGCATAGTCGAATGCTTTCTTGCTTTGCTTCACCATGTTCTTTGAGAAAAAGTTGAAGAAATGCTTCTGGGAATATCACTCTGAAAATATGAGTTTTCTCAGAATCTCCTCTCCTGTATCTCTATTGATCTTTTGATGATGTCTGTGTTAAAATAAGTCTATTTATAGACTTGACCCTTTGTGCGTATAAAGCAACAAAATCGGGTCTCTACGCGAGTAACTGTCACCCACGATGTAAATCATCCTCTACGCACGTTGATACATGCCCTATGTAGAGTTTTGATCTCTACGCATGGTGACACGTGTTCTACTACTTCAATAAAATGAGGAGAGCACGTACACACGTTCCTCGATAAGTGTGGCGTGAAAGCCACGTAAGCAAACCACGTTCTCATGTAGTCAGAAAAGTTCGAGCGTAAAAATGACCCAAAACATACTCCCTGCGTAAAGTAGCAGACTCGGCGTAAAAATAGCCTAAAATAAACTTCTAGCGTAAAGTGACTAAAAATAGCCTTGAGCGTAAAATTAGCTCAAATAAACTTTAGGCACACAATAGCCTTGAGTGTAAAAGCTCGAAATAGCTATCGTGCGTAAAAGAAGCATTTTATTGAGCGTAAAGTAATCCATCTGCACAATAAACGACAAGTGTTGGGTTTAGTGTAGATCAAATCCTATCGGCTTATGTGCACTGTTCTTGTCAGAAAATCCTGCTGTCAGATCAAAAATCACGTGCAATAAATGCAGTCTGACAGCCTGTCCCCGGCATAAAGTTGGAGGATAACTCTCGCATAAAAGCTTCTCGCGTAGAGATTAGCTTACGTAGAGAGTAGCTCTCGTAGAGTAGCTTGCGTAGAGAATAGCTCGCGTAAAGAATAGCTCGCGTAGAGTTTGAGTTTGACTTAGTTTGAATTGCGTAAAGTTCTCAACTTCTTTGACTTAGTCCATGAAGCACTTTTTACGCTCCTACAAGACCCCCTTCAATTTCAAATTATTTTCAAATTTTGAAATACTTTGAACAGAAGCGTAAAATTCGGGATTTCAACAGTCAGCGTAGAATTTGGGATATCTAACGGTCATCCGCGTAAAAGTCGGGATATCCAACAGTCAGCGTCGAATTCGGAAATTTGAACCGATTCAAAATTTCTCTATAAATAGAGCTCTTCGAATAGTGGAAAAACTTTGCTTGTCTTTCGTAATCCCGATCTCTCTTTACTCTTCTTCCTCTTTCATACTTTTGCTTCGATCAGATGGCCCCCAAGAAGACCGCCGCCGCCAGCAAGGGCAAGATGCCCATCGTCGATTCATCGTCGGCCGACCGTACGAAAACCCCTGTCCCATCATCAACGACACCTCTACAGAGCAACCCCGCCGTGGCTCCGGCAATGAAGGGTAAAGCACTGAACTTCGGCCGCGTGTTCGTCGGAGAAGAAAACCCAAATTTTTTTACTTCACACCCACGTTATGCGTGTCAGCATAGAAACTGAGATAATTAAATACGCCCACGTTATACGTGTCAGCGTAAAATTAAAAAAATACGCCCACGTCTATACATGCCAGCATAAATTTCAAAATACGCTCACATCAACATGTGCTAGCGTAAAAATTAGAATACGCTCACGTTAACACGTGCCAGCGTAAAAATTAAAATACGCTCATGTCAACACATGCCAACGTAAAATTCACAATACGCTCACATCAATATATGCCAGCATAAAAATTAAAATACGCTCACGTCAACACGTGCCAGCGTAAAATTAAGATACGCTCATGTCAACACATGCCAGCATAAAATTCACAATACGCTCACATCAATATGTGCCAGCGTAAAAATTAAAATACGCTCACGTAAATACGTGCCAGCGTAAAATTAAGATACGCTCATGTCAACACATGCTAGCGTAAAAATTAAAATACGCTCACGTCAACACGTTCCAGCGTAAAGTTCTCAATACGCTCACATCAATATGTGCCAGTGTAAAATTCATAAGTGAAAAGACTTTGTGTAAAAGAAAGAACTTTTACACTTTAAAAGTTTTTATCAACTTTAATAAGCGTAAAGCTTGTATAGTCAGAGTCTTTAATATTTATGCGTAAAACTCAGACCAAATTATCTGCGTAAAAATTTTAAATTAGGTTTTCACTAACTTGATTTTTCTTTTTCTTTTGGCAGTGGATTTGCAAATTCACCCACTTGCAGAAGTATTTGGCTCATCAGCTGGTATGGTGGGCTCAAATTATTTGGAGAACCTATCCCACGTGGAGTTTCCCCAGTCGAATCTGGAATATCCTGCAGAGAGGGCACAACTGATAGCTGCTCAAGGGGACAGGATGCTACTGTCCATGATAAATGGGAAAGTGTTGACATCGTTGGATAGACAACATTTTGCAAAGCCAGCTTTCTTATTCGGGGATGCGATAGACTTCAAGTCACAAACATACCCCAAGAAGGAGGCTTGGGTATTAAAGTTTGGAGATAGAGCAATGTACCTCCATGACATGGATAGAGATTATCCCTTGTTTGCTTTTATCCATGCCACCCATCCCCGAAAGACGCTATAGAACCTGACTCCCAGCAGTCATTGTAGGCCAGGAAGGATCATTTTCAAGCGAGAGAGAGCAAATGACGTGGGCTACTACACCAGTACTCCCAGTGGTGGTGTTGTTCCCTTCTCCGGTCTCTTGCCAGGATTCACTCCGAGTGAGGATTCCGCTCTGATTCAGCCAGTGCAGACCCAAATGTTCATTAATAAGTTCATAAGGGCTGTAGTATTATATCCACAAGCCAACCCCAGGCTACCAGGGTGGCTAACTCTATTTTACCAGAACTGGATTCAGATTAGTGCTTGGATTATGAGGAACTTCCAGACGGAGCTAAAAGACATCGGCCTGTATGAAGCAGTGGCCTCCACTAGTCATGGTATACCACCGAACAGTAATTTGTTCATGGCTCTGATGGAGATATATATCAGTTCCACATGAACTTTTGCGACTCCAAAAGGTGAAATGGGTCTCGCACTCCACGAGATGTAATTCATCTCCAAGCTGCCAATGGGGGAAGCCCCATATGAAGAGTATGTTCCTTCCAACAGGGAACTAGCAGAAATAAGGAAGAAAAATCCTCAATTGGTTGAGGTATATGAAGAGTTGATGTGCCACTACATGATTTGCACTACTATACATGAGAGTGGATCTCATTTGGCATACATCAACAAGTGGACAACATATCTCTTTTACCACAAGGATAAGATATCCAAAGATGATAAAGAAAGATTTCAGGAGAACAAAGCTCCATCCATCAACACTGGTTCAACAATCCCTGCTGATAAAGTACGGGATATGATGATTGGCTACAAATTTCCGAACAAATATTTGTCCACCAAGACTGGGGAGTTCTCTGCAGGAACCGAAGCCTTGAGTTTCCTCAGATATGGCAGCCAGAAGATCTCCAAGAAAGCCTTGCTGGCAGGCTTTCTTTCTCTATGGTTGAGGAGATGGATTGTACCGGGGACCGGTACAGTTGATAGAATCCACCGAAACGTGCTATGGCCAGCGGTACGTTTGGTGTTTAAAGCTAGAATCAACCTGCTGTCGGCAATGGTGTGCCGCATCAATACAGGTTTGAGGACTTTTGGTGAGGAACTGATGAACAATGCTCATCACCGGAACGTATTCCCTAGGATAGAAATGCCCTACACTTACTTTATGGGCTGGCTATTGCATCACAATTACAATTTATTGCCACCAGGCCCCGGAGATGATACGAAAGTCTTCCTCCAGAAGTTCAGCAAAGCCACATGGACTACCATGACAGTAGCAGATACTAGAGCAGTATTGAATTATTCTTATGGTTGGAACTTTTTCTGTACCCGGCCACCAGTTCCAACTAACTGCTTCGACGTTCAATTTGAAGATGAAGTTGAAGGAAGGACTTTATTGTCAGCTCCAGTTTTCAGATGGCTACAGTGCATCAGATCCTCCCATCTGATGTACAGAAATGAAGACAGCTGCACGTTTGAACCGTATCTGCCAAGCAGGTTCGCTCACCAATTCGGATATGACCAACTTTATGTTGGCAATCCTTCCACCAGTTTTCGTCATTAAGGGAAACTGATTGACAGTGCAAGAGGCTGGAGATATTTTAGCACTGCCTGTACCGGTGCCAAATTTCGAATATCGACTGCTACCAGCACCACCGAGCTACGTATACTTCATACGTATGCTCGCTTTTATGCTTCTATCCGCTCCTTTGCCCATGGCTACAACCTGAGAGCTAGTCTAAGATGGCCCAAGGAGGGAAATCTTGAAGAGCCAGTCAAGGTACCATCAGACGTACCTGACGAAACTGCTGTCCAGATGCATATCTGGAAGTAATCCCAATGGGAATGGAGGAAAAAGCTGCGGAGCATATCATTATTGGCAAGACCCGTAAACGAAAATAAGGTGCAGCTGCAACTCTTCTAGAGAAGACCCCAGAAAAGAAGAAGAAGAAGGTTACCACTAAAGGGCCTTCTAGACCAAGAGCCGTTACCCCAGAGATTGATATTCCAGTCGAGGAGCCGCAACATGTTGTATCTTCTTCGGCCCATCCTGGAGAAGGGTCCTCGGCCTCCCAACCAGCAGAGTCAATGGAAGCAGTGATGGTTCTATCTCTGGGACGTCTCAGCTCAGCACTTCATTTGACTTTGCCTCAAAAAGCACAAGTTGTTGAGGATGTCGCTCCAGTACATACTATTGATCGAGAGCCCATCCCATCGGACGAACCAGCCATTAATTTTGATGATGATGACTGGGATGGGGACTATGACGCGTACTTGGCACGTCCTATACCTACTCCAGGTAAATATAAATTATACAAAATCTATACAAAATTATGATATTTTGTATATTAACTTATTTTGTTTAATTTTTTTAGGTGTTATCATCACATCAAAGCTTGTGACTCCTCCTCCTCCTCAAGTAGATATTTATAAGGAAAACGCAGAATCGGAGGAAGAGGAGTCTTCTTCAGAAGAAGAAGATGCTCAAAAAGAATACCCTCAATCTATGGAGGTACAGCAAGAGTCAGAGGTGCAGGCTTAGCCAGAACTGTGTCTTCCTGTTGAGAGCGAAAATAAAGAACAAACTATAGTAGAACCTACTGTAGATGATGCAGTGGCTGCTGAGGAAGAATTAAACTTCGACGAAGGATCAGTTGTAGAAAGACTCGCTACAACTGAGATACTTGAAGATCCTGTAGAGCCGGTAACCAAAGAAGGTGATGAAGACATAGTTGAATCATCAACTGAAGCTGGGGAAGTCGTAATAGCATCATCTGCTATTGCTAGTGATTAAGTACAAGTTCTTGAAGAAACAATGCCCGAACCAGAGTCAGCTGCCATAACTACCATTCCACCCACACCAATCACCGCCACAGAAACTCACGTAGTTTCGACTCCAGAACTGGCTGGAGTAACAAATACTGAAGATACTGTCCCTGAAGCTCCCGAGGATCAGTTGGCCATAGTAGCAATGACAACAACGGTCTTATCTCAGTCTGCTACTAAGGCAACAACATCTGCTCCTAGTCTTCGAAGAAGAGATCTGGTAGACATCGCCGCAACACCAAGCTCAAGTGCAGAAATGAATCTCTTAGTTGAGATTCATACTGATACTTTTTATAAGACTC
The DNA here is from genome assembly GCA_029216955.1 of Iris pallida. Classification (NCBI taxonomy): domain Eukaryota; kingdom Viridiplantae; phylum Streptophyta; class Magnoliopsida; order Asparagales; family Iridaceae; genus Iris; species Iris pallida. The sequence goes on from JANAVB010003398.1 coordinate 34,944,574, forward strand.
TGGCAGCTCTAATAAAAATGGTCCTGAATAAGGGCCTCAGTTATGAAAGTCTGAAGGCGGCGATTGCTCTTACTATCAGAAACGTCGCCATGTTTAATGATGCAGCAAGAGCAGCGGCATTGGAGAAAGTCGTGGAGGGATTTGAACAGCCGATCAAAGAATATTTAAAGCTGTCAAGTGAAACCCCTGAAAGTCTCATCCAAGAGGAGTATGACGCTTTATCAGCTGAGTACCTCGCTCGGGAGACTTAACTTTCAATAAAGCCCTCCATGATTATAGCATCAAAGTGCTCAAAGAAAAGGCTTTTTTGACTGAAGCGAAGCCCCAACTGGAGATTCAAAGAGAGGCCTATGAAGCTTCGAATATAAGAATTCATCAACAGAATGATAGAATTCGTAAAGTCGAGGCTGAGCTGGCTCGCTTAAAGGCGGAGAGGGAGCAGATGATCACAGCTCGGGACCAGCAACTAACTCAGAGCTTAATTTTGGAGGAACAAGTCTTCGGGGCTGAGGCTACCATCAAAACCCTTGACGATGCCAAGGACAAGATGATAGTCACTTTTACTGGACTTTCTTACATCTGTACTCCCGAAGCTCGACGCTCCGTAGCTACCAATAATGTATTGAGCTCTCATGAAAAACGTCTAACGGAGCTACAAAAACTTCTTGAAGATGTCTCTGCTCCGCCCTAGGCAAAATAAAGAATTTTTTATAATCTTCAATCTTTTTCATTCTGTAATATTTACAAAAATGAATAAAATATTTGTTTTGTGATCCTATCGTTTATTTTGTAACTAAACAATAGGTATGAGATAGAAAATACTTATCAGAGGTAATATGGACATGACAAGTCTTCTAAAACTCAATAAATTATATCTATCCAGAGGTAATATGGATATGATAGATAATGAATCTCATTTTCTATTTAGAGTATATGATACTATCAGAGGTAATATGAACGTGACAGATCATAACAACTCAAAAAAAATAGATTAATATCTATTCAGAGGCCAAATGGATATGATAGATAGGAGAAGAAGTAGACTTAATATTTATTCAGAGGCCATGAGAACATGATAAATAATAAATCTCTTTTTTTTGTTTAATTAGCTAGTAAGACAGAAGATCAAAATTTTCTCTTTTAGGAGACAAGTAATCAGCTTAACCAAACATTGGTAGCTGGAGAATAAAGAAGAAATTCAAACATAATATTTCTTCAAGAATTTGCCAATAATCGGCATCATAAGCAAATCTCCATTAGGTTTAGACAACCTATAGGCACCATTGGAGAATACTGACTCGACTACATAGGGACCTTCCCATTTTGCTTAGAATTTCCCTTTGCTCTTATGAGTCATCACCATCGGTTTTCGAACAGCTAGAACTAGCTCACCGACTTTAAATACCCTCTCTTTAACTTTACGATTGAAAGTTCGAGATATGCGGGCTTGATATAGCTCAATGTGTTGTTGCGCTTGAAGACGCTTTTCGTCCAATCTTTCAAGTTCTTGAAGTTTCAAACGATCATTATTCTCTGTAGTTAGCTCATTAGCAATAGCTATTCTAAGAGATGGAATCTGGATTTCCAGCGGAAGTACAGCCTTACATCCATAAACCAGTAAAAATGGTGTAAAACCAGTAGGAGTACGGACTGTCGTTCGGTAAGCCCATAAATATTCTCTAAGTTTCTCATTCCAATCACATTTATTAGATGAGACAAATTTTTTGAGAAGTTTAATGATTATCTTGTTGAAAGCTTCGGCCAAACCATTAGCAGTTGGATTATAGGCCGTAGAAGCCAAATTTTGGATCCGATTCTTGTCACAGAATCGATAAAATGTCTGAATGGTAAATTGTGGTCCATTGTCATGAATTATCCTTTGAAGAATCCCAAAACGATAAATAACATGGTGTTTAATGAAGCTAACCACATTAGATATTTTTACTTCAACAAGAGGAACCGTTTCTGCCCATTTAGAGAAATAATCGGTTATAGACAATATAAACCGATATCCTTTGACAGAAGGAGGATTAATCGGACCAATAATATCCATGCCCCAGGCTTCGACGAGCCAAGAAGCTGCTGTAGGATGTAATAATTCAGATGGTTGATAAATAAAATCAGCATGAATCTGACATGCTTTACACCGTCTAGCATAATCCACAGCGTCTGCTATCATGGGCCACAGACACCATCATGAGCTTCACGGAGCGTTTGTTTAGCTTCATTTTCAGAGAGACAACGTAGCAAAAATTCGTCATATGACCGACGATATAACATATGTAATGAAGAATCATAGTAGAATCAAAATGAGCGTCTCTTGATTGATGCAGCTTTTTTTGGATCTTCAGGTAAAGTCCCATAGACCGCATAATCAACGAATGGACTTCTCCAATCCTTTTGTTGAGAATTTGATTCTGTAGTATAACTCTGTTCAATATGCAAGTTATTCTTTACACAGAATAAGTACCTATCCAACAAAATAATGGTATTTTGTCTTCTAATTGGAACAACTAAGTCTGCAGCTAAACTAGCAAGAGCATCAGCTTCCAAATTTTGAGAACGTGGTACGAACTCGATGAAGAATCCTTTAAATGAAAGGATCAATTCGATTACCACTTGATGATAAGGGATGAGGTCAGGATTCCTAACTTCATATGTCTCTCTGACCTGATTAACAATCAGTTGAGAATCTCCATAAGCTTCCAGGAACTCGATGTCCAATTATTTTGCTACTTGGAGACCAATTAGCAGAGCATTATATTCTGTCACATTGTTGGAGCATGGCTCATTAAAAGAATAAGCACGGTATATGACCATTTTGTCAGAAGAAACTAGGACAATGCCTACTTCGGAGACAATATTACCTTTAGGTCTAACCTGCGATGCTCCATCAAAATATAGTTGCCAAATATCATCCTTCAAAGTCATGTTGCAATCCACAACTTTATCTGGAATGTCCTCATATAGCTTAGATGTTTCAGGTATATGGTGAGCTGCTAAGAAATTAGCTAATGATTGACCCTTCACTGATTTTTGAGGTACATAGACTATATCATAAGGAGTAAGCAACATCGCCCAGGTGGCTAACCTGGAGTTAAGAATACTTGGTTTTCTCATCAATACCCGAATAGAATTTATTCTGGAAATGACATGAATAGTCTGTTCTGACACATAATATCGTGTCTTTTGAAGAGCAAAAACCAAGGCCAGACATTCTTTTTCCACAGGAGTATACCTGTGTTCAGCTCCGACCATCATTCGGCTAAGATAATAAATTGTCTGTTCATGTCCCATATCACTTTTCTGTGCAAGAAGAGCACCAAGTGAATGATCCAAGGCTCGGACATATAGCAAAAATGGTCTTCCTACCACTGGAGGTACCAAAACAGGTAGATTTGTAAGGTATTGTTTGATGTCATTGAAAGCTTTCTAACATGCTTCATCCCAGACAAACGATACACCTTTCTTTAATAGACAGGAGAAAGGTTGACATCTCCCAGAAAGATTGGATATGAATCTCCTGATATAAACAATGCGACCTTGGAAACCACGAAGTTCTTTTAGATTACGTGGAGGACGTATTTCAAGAATCGCTTTAAATTTGTCAGGATCAACATGGATACCCTGAGAAGTGATGACAAATCCCAAAAACTTGCCACTGGAAACCCCTAAGAAAGACTTAATAGGATTCATCTTCAGTTGATGTTGGCGCATCAACTCAAATACCGTCTTCAAGTCTTGAATGTGATCATCTTTTGATCGACTCTTGACAGCAATATCATCTACATAACATTCAACTATTTTCCGTAGATGTTCTTGAAAGATGCTGCTCATGGCCCGTTGATACGTAGCACCGGCATTTTTCAGTCCGAACGACATAACCGTATAGCAGTAGACTCCAAGGGGTGTACGAAAAGCATTATGCTTTTTATCTCCTGGATGCATCTTAATTTGATTATATTCTGAAAATCCGTCCATGAAAGACATACGCTCGAAACCACATATATTGTCTATCATGACATCAGTAATCGGAAGTGGAAATTCGTCCTTTAGACAAGCTGCATAAAGATCCCGAAAATCTATACAAACTCTGACTTTTTCATTCTTCTTCATAACAGGAACAATGTTGGCCACCCAATCTGGATGTTGTTCTTCACGAACAAAGCCACATGTGATCAGCTTTTTGACTTCTGCTTCAATTGCGTCCATCATATCTGGTCGAAAATGTCGCTGCTGTTGTTTCACAGGCTTGGCATTAGGAAGACTATTGAGTTTATGAGTAGCTACTTTGGGATCTAAACCTGGTATATCCTCATAACTCTATACAAAGATATCGATATATTTTTTAATCAGTTGTATCAACTCTTTCTTTTCATCTTCGGAGAGGTTTCTACTGATGAATATTTGTTTGGACATAGTTCTGTCTCCAACATCAATCTGGATAATTTCATCCTCTGTAGGTGGCTGTTGTTGTTCAAAATGAAGCTCCCATTGAGTGTCCATTTGTTGTGCCCAAGGGTCATTCTCAAATGGTTCTGATTCACCATCAGTTTGAACCATGTTAACTGAGAATATACACTCAGATTCATCATAATAGTATCCTTCAGAATATGAGGATTGTAAAAAATGGAAGAACATTCTTCTTTCATATCTTTTTTGCATATGTGGAGTATATCCAATTCGATGAATTACATTTCTTCCGAATCTAAAGATTATGAAGAACTAGAAGAAAATTTTTCTTGTATATCCTCGTTCAACATGTGGGATGGATCGTATCCCAACCCATGACGAGTTTTCTGGTAAAACGGATCATCATATAATGGTAACCGTCTATCCTTGCCTTGATTGAGACCTTGCATAGTTTTCAAATCATATCCCATATTCTGGATAATCTTGAGAGATTGTTGACTGTATTTGTCAATTCAGATTCTTCTTTTATCTTTATCTCTAAGATCATCTGTCTGAATAATAGGAATATTTCTAGCCAGACCAAACATAATTTGGTGCTTATTTTTCTTATCAGATAAAATCACGAAATAAGATTCTTCATGACGTCTATAAGTTACACAAGCTTGTGATAAAGCGGCTACAGGAAGAAGATAGGGAGAAGATGTTAGGAACCTTTGAGCATAAGGTCCAACATCGACATGAAGAGGAAAGGAATTTTTCTTATGGTCAATGTATAAGGTTTCCTCTGTATTTATGTCATTTTTATGATGACTTTGATCATCAGAAGATAAAGTCATTCTTTCAATGAATTTGACAGCCATATACTCCAAAAGGAAATCTTCATTGATATTAGAAAGTACAGAATGATCAATATTAACATCATTTACAAATTGACTACTATGCTTCGGATTGATCATTAACGGACCGTAATCCGTCTTCTGCGTAGACTTGCCAAAGTTGATGATCAGTGGTAGTTCTGGATCATTCGTACGAGAAGTACGTCCTTTGACCTTGATCATAAGAGGTTGAACTTGGCTCTTGACTGGAATCTTTATAGCTTCCTCAGGTGAAGCCCGAGTTCTTCCTTTAACCTTGATCTCCAAAGGTTGATCATTGACAGGTTGGGGTTGGATTCGGCCTTTGACTTTAATCTTCAAAGGTTGCTCTTCCGGAGGATCTTCATTGATAGATTGATCTTCGGCAGGTGATCTATCTTCGGCCATTTTTGATATCTCCTTCACATGCTCCTGCTTGTAGAGTATTGAATCAGAGAAATATGCTTCAACACCCTTAAAAGGATTGATATCTGCAAATTCGGTCTTCACAACCCCTTGAGAATCTACGTACTTGAAGCATTGATGGAGAGTTGAAGGTACAATGTTATGCTCATGTATCCACAGTCTTCCAAGGAGGATGTTGTAAGATACATCTGAGTTGATAACATAAAAAGTCGCCATAGTTCGAAGATCACCAATTTGAATCTTCAGACGAATCTTTCCCAGTGGTTTACTCTTTTCAGAGTTGAAACCAACTATTGTGGTATTAGTGTAAGTCAAATCACTAGTAGGGATCCTCAAAGGTCGTAGAATACTTTAAGAATTATGCTATTTGAAGACCCATGATCGATGTAAATCCTGTTAATTTCTATAGATTCAATATACCCGGTATAGCACAGAGGTCTGTCATGCTTGTTATGCTTCAGCAACATATCTTCTTGTGTGAAGGTAATGTTAGGAATTGCTTCCATCACACTATCACATTGTGGACATGACACTGGTATATTGTAAGGACTCTTGAGTTGAGCTAAGCATGAATCAGCTTGTAGCAAAGCTTCACTCAGAGTTTCTCGGCTTTCTTTAGAAAGACGAAGTAGCTTGAAGATAGAGAGTCTAGCCAGAGTATTAGCTAACTGGGCTAGAATATCGAACTTACAGGGTTTCATCACCACCCTTTGATTTGTAGCAGATTTCAGTGGGACGTCAAAGGGCACTGCTTTCTGTTTCCCCTTTTCAACCACAGATGGTTTAGCAGGAACAGGAGATGATGGAGCTGGAACTGTTTCAGCAATGTCTTCCGCTTCTTTAGAAGATCCCTCATAATCTTTGTGTTACTCTTTTCCAGATCTCGTATCAGCAAAAGTTTCTTCTTCAGACTCAGGAGAATGAAGTACCATATTGCAGGATTTATTCTTCTTTTCCTTAGTCTTCTTCTTGCGAAGATTTTTATGAGGAACCTCAAAACTCAATCCAACAGTGGATTTTCGACTTTGAAGTTGTAAAGGAAGTCGCATTCCTTTATCATAATTTAAGCCTTCCGCCTTTTGAAAGTCATAGCCCATATTTTTTATGAGATGGACTGATTGTTGACTATACAAATGAGTAGGTAGCAGACTTTCGATAGATGGTTTAACAGAGAAAGAAGGAGCAGAGATCTCTGTAACCACAGAAGAAGAAGGAGGCATAGAGACTTTTATAGAAGGAGGAATAGAAACCTCTGTAGCCACAAGAGAAGGAGGAATACTCGGGATAGAAGGAAAAATTCCTGTAGGGGCTTTCTCATAAGCAGCGAAGACTTGTTGTGCCTTGTATAAGGGGACACTATTCATCGCTAACCATTGCCGATGAGTAAGCTTGAGTTTGGTAGGAGGAGCCAAACTTGGAGGGCATATATTCAAACCCCTCAGTATATCCTCCAAAGGAATGCCACCCCATAAATGATCCAAATCATCATGGTCTGGGGTTAAAATATGAGAAATTATGTTACAGGTTTTGACTTTTTTACCTTTCTTGGATTTCGATGTTTTACCTTCACTCTCCATTTCAGGCACTAAATAGGGTGTACCTACATGATTTCACCATTTTTTAATGTAATAGGCAAAAGTCCTTCATTTTGCTCTCTGGCAGGCGGGATATTCATAATCTTCATCGTCGCCTTTGGAATTGGGACAATTCCATCTGGGATTTGCTGTGGAGGAAAATCTCCAAATTGAAGAGAAATCATATTGGTTGTGACCGTATGCTCATCGTTAGTTAAGGCGATAGCATTGGCATTTATCAGCTCCTGGATTTTCTTCTTCAAGACATAGCAAGTCTTGGTAGGATGATTTATGTATCTGTGATAGATACAATACTTGGAATTGTCGGTCAGATTCACCTTATTAGGCCTTTTCGGCTCTGGAATCTGGAGTTTGCCACTCTTTACCAGACATTGGAATATTCCTGGGATATCACTATCATCAAAAGAGTATTCTTCCTTTGGTTTGGAAGACTCATGATTATTCGATGTCGTTTTAGGTTTTGAAAGATTAACCACTAAGGTTTCCTTCCCTTTCCCATTACGACTGCCGGAATTATTACCTGAATAGTTTTTTTCCCTTTATCTTCTGAAGCGAAGATCATCCCGTGTTCACGAGCCAACCTACCATCGATCTCGGCTGAAACTGCTGCTATGATAAACGAGGCCCAATCTGTAAATTGGGAACCCGTAAAGACAACAATGGATGGTCGCAGATTCATCTTGCACGTATCGATCAGTGCTGAATCTGGCATGCCTGGAGGCATTTTCAAGGTAGCCTGTCAGAAGCGTTCTATAAACGTTCGAGTATCTTCTTCTTTTTTGCTTGATTTCTATTAGAGAGGACATATTCATATCTATTCCTCCCTCATAGAAACGGAAGAGAAACATTGCTTTAAATTCGTCAAAAGACGAAATACAATTGTCGGATAGACTATGATACCAGTCGTAAGCTGAACCCGTCAAACACTCGATGAAAACTCGGGTAAGAAGAGCATCATTCTTCTGCAAATGTACAGTCATAATATCAAAGTAATTGTTATATTGACTGGGAGATGCCTTTTCATCAAATAATACCATGGATTGTGGCTTAAACTTTGGAGGAAAGGGCACATCGTTCCAATGAGGAGGATAAGGTTGCTTAATCCCTAACCTCTGGAGCTGATCCTTGTGCTTTAAAACTTCAAACTGTGCTTTTAGCTCATGCACTGCTTGAATAGCTTCACTGGTTTGAGGAAGCACATTTGATTGAACAGTTGTTGGATGTACCGTAACCCCCACCGGAGGTGGTACATCTTCTGGAATGATAGGATCTAGAGATGCAGAATTTTGATTGATAGCAGGCTCCTGACTAAGATTACTCAAGGGTATATCAACCCCTTGACTGTCTTGAGTTTGTGCTGCTACCTGTACCAGAGTTATTACTGTTGGCTGAGCAGTTTGCTGAGTCATTATTATTTGATACATACTTTGCATCATAGCAAGCATGTCCTTCAGCGACTGCTCAACTACAGAGAGACGTTGTTCTGTATTAGCAGTTGACGTCTCCGGTTCGTCTTCGATAGCAAAAGATTCAACCTCCCTTGAAGATACAGAGGGATTGGTATAGAAGTATGAATCAACACTATCAGTTTCAGAATCCAAAGAATGGGTACCCCCAGCCTCTGAATCTAAAGTTTGAAACTGTCTTTGACTTCTTAATCGAGTATTCTGATATACTCCTTCAAAACTATCAAGAAGTCGATTGAACTGTTGTTGACCAGGAGTTTGGGACGAGTTGCATCTTGGACGTCGTCCCCTGTTGGTATGAGATGCCATATTAACTGAGGCATATGACAACTCATGTTCTTGATCATCAACTGATTACTGAGGCACATTGTAGCCTAACCGATCAAAAACTGACCGTTTAGAAGTCGAACGGCAATATTTGATTACAATCTGGTGACACTCACAATGGTGATCTTCTTTGGGGAGTGTCACAGGAGATTTTCTGTCTTTAGGCTTTTGTACAAGCAACTCGCGTAAATCAGAAGGAGTGGAAGAAGTAGTCTTCTTTATTATATTTGGGACAGAGAATCGTCTAGTCCCTTGTGCATAAAGAAGATTACTGGCTGCATTAGCAGAACCAAACTGAGCATTTTTATGCGCCTGGAGTTGCGTGCGTAAATTCTAAGATTTTTGTGCACAGTGGACTCCATCAGCATTACGCATAATTTGAAGGTTTGGTACCTTGCGTAAAGCAGTGTAAGAAGGTTGTTGGTGGAGAACCGAAGTTTTACCAACAATAGAATTCATGTTTTTACGCCGTATGCATGTAGGTAAATTCATTTTAGACGCAGAGGCATCATTATGAATTTTATCTACTCTGTTACCAATAGGAGATTTATCTTTACACGTAGAGCGTAAAACATGAGTATCTGCCACGTCACAGACGGGAGATTTTCCTTTACACATGGAGCGTAAAGCTTGTGTGTCTACCACGTCATAGACGGGAGACTGATTTTTACGCGTGGAGCATAAAGTTTGGGTGTCTACCACATCACAGACGGGAGACTGGTTTTTACGTATGGATCGTAAAGTTTGGGTGTCTACCACCTCACAGACGGGAGACTGGTTTTTACGCACGGAGCATAAAGTTTGATTTTTACGCACAGAACGTAAGACTTGATTTTTAAGCGCAGAGCGTAAAAGTTGATAGTCTGCCACATCACAGACGGGAGACTGGTTTTTACGCCCAGGGCGTATCACTGAAATAGAGACTGCCTCGTCACCGACGGGAGTCTCCACAACAGGAGTAGGAAGGATTCCTTTGCCTTCAGAGACAACAGGGAGATCCGAGGATGGTTTGGACTTAGGAATCCAAACTTTTTGCGCCTTTCACTGATTTCTGAACAGTTGGAGCAGCGAGTACTACCCCCAGTCCGGAGCATTTCTTCGTAGGCAGTCTGGTCGAAGTGTACAACTAGAGTCTTCTTTGTCGATCCGACCGACACATCATCATATTGAGCAATTGCCTTCTCGTCAGAGGAGAAGGTCGTCCCCAGCAGAGTCGTCATTTTGTTTCACTTAACAAAATGCCTAAAAATTGGCTTTTGAAAGAAAACTAGAAAAAGTACAAAAGAGTACAAATTGTTCTGGAAGTATTGCTATGGAAGTCTGATCTGAGAGCGATCACTTTGTTCCTTGGACCATATGATGATGATGAAGAGAACTGTTTGAAGAAGATGAACAATCAGAAGAACTAAGTCACCGGAAGCAACGACACTGATGGCACAGTCGAATGCTTTCTTGCTTTGCTTCACCCTGTTCTTTGAGAAAAAGTTGAAGAAATGCTTCTGGGAATATCACTCTGAAAATATGAGTTTTCTCAGAATCTCCTCTCATGTATCTCTATTGATCTCTTGATGATGTATGTGTTAAAATAAGTCTATTTATAGACTTGACCCTTTGTGCGTAAAAAGCAACAAAATCGGGTCTCTACGCGAGTAACTGTCACCCACGATGTAAATTATCCTCTACGCACGTTGACACGTGTCCCATGTAGAGTTTTAATCTCTACGCATGGTGATACGTATCCTACTACTTCAATAAAATGAGGAGAGCACGTACACGTTCCTCGATAAGTGTGGCATAAAAGTCACGTAAGAAAACCACGTTCTCATGTAGTCAGGAAAGCTCGGGCGTAAAAATGACCCAAAACATACTCCCTGCGTAAAGTAGCAGATTGGGCATAAAAATAGTCCAAAATAAACTTTCAGCGTAAAGTGACTAAAAATAGCCTTGAGCGTAAAATTAGCTCAAATAAACTTTACGCACACAATAGCCTTGAGCATAAAGGCTCAAAATAGCTATCGTGCGTAAAAGAAGCATTTTATTGAGCGTAAAGTAGTCCATCTTCACACTAAACGACAAGTGTTGGGCTTAGTGTAAATCAAATCCTATCGGCTTTTGTGCACTGTTCTTGTCAGAAAATCATGCTGTCAGATCAAAAATCATGCGCAATAAATGCAGTCTGACAGCCTGTCCCCGACGTAAAGTTGGAGGATTACTCTCGCGTAAAAGCTTCTCGTGTAGAGAATAGCTTGCGTAGAGAGTAGCTCGCGTAGAGTAGCTTGCGTAGAGAATAGCTCGCGTAAAGAATAGCTCGCGTAGAGTTTGAGTTTGACTTAGTTTGAATTGCATAAAGTTCTCAACTTCTTTGACTTAATCCATGAATCACTTTTTACGCTCCTATAATAATAATAGTAATAATAAACTTAATAATACTAAAAATAAACCAATGGTAGTGTTGGGTGAACATAACCTACGCACTCCTCATTTGGCTCCGAAAAATCGTCTAATATTCTAAAACGCTATTTAATATTAATAATACCTATAATTTAAATATTTAGAAATTATTCGTCAATTCCTAAAAATGAATATGAAACATTTGTACACACATAAAATATGCCTACATGGTCGTCTTTGGTCCACTACATGCTTACATGGGCTTGGAATTGGTTTGGGTCTGGTTCGGGCTGATTGGGTACACCCGGGTCATCAAAAAAATTAATATATTAAATAATAACTAATTAAATGATTTAAATGAGTCTTTTTATAACTTGGCCTGGTTTTTCTAGTTCGGGCATCACTATGGCTAGACCTTCCCTAGCATGGCTAATATACTAGTCAAGGCTCACTGCTACATCTTCTGTGCCACAATTCCTAGACGTCTTGTGCTTCAAAACTCAACAATGGCTAAGGTCATATTTAATAATAATTTAATTTAAAAAAATACTCATATTCCATAAAATCCTATTTTAAATCAATTAAATAAATAAATAAATAATTCAAAAAATTCAGGAGTGTTACAAAAATCGAAGATCATATCTACAGATATAAATGAGAAGAGAGACACTTAACGTCTTCTTCTCCTCAAAATGCTCCGACATCCATGTAGAAGCATAGAATTCCAGGCACATCTATAAGCCAGAATTCCTATGCGCTTAACACTATGCGGCTAGACTCAAACATGCGCCAGGGAGTTTAAACAAAATACTTAGCACAACAAAGGACAACAAAAGTATATACATCAAAAGAAGGCTTTTATTTCATATGAAAGTCTATTACATGTCTAAAGAAAGGCTTTACAAAGGAGAACTTCTACAAAAAGAAATAACCTAAAGCTACAGCCAGGCGCAGCAACTGCCATGCTCCCCATGCCAGGCACATCGTCTCGTCATTATTGCATAGGCGCATCAGAGCCAATCAGCCCTTGTCTAGCAGGAGGAGGAGCTCTCCTAGCCCGACAAAGATTGCGACACGATGCTCCGGTCTTCAGAAGCAACATGCACACTCGGCAACCTGTGGCTCTTCTAGCATAACAAAAATTGGGGCACGACCGCCCCGATCTTTGGATGCAATAGACACCTTCAGCCTGTGTCGGAACACGATGATCCTGATATTTGGATGCAACATGCACTTTCACAGGGCCGATGGTGAAAAAACCAAACTCGGCACACCTTCATCTTCGTCAACTAGCCAAGGTAGGGGACCGATAAAGTTTGTCTCCATAAAGGAAAGAAAAGTGAAACGAGAAAACAAAACTTCTCTTCACGCTGCTACTTATAGGCCAGGGCAAATCAAACCCATGCGCCAAGTGGCAACTTCCCCGAAGTCAGTACAATAAACTTGCATTTATGGTGATGAATCTGCCCCTTCGAATTCAACCAAGTCAAAACAGCCATTAACGCCTCGGAGAACTCAACAGAGGGGACAAAAAGGATATGACACTGGGTTGATGCACCATCAACATCATGCGCTCCTCAGGTATGCGCCCAAATGGGCCAGAGACCCATACGCCCAAAGGGGCACTCATCAATGCACCCTCTTCAAACTGATCACCATCAAGCATTTAATGCTGAATGACAAAGACGAAAATGCATTTCAAGAGCCGTCCAATCAGCAGTCCTTTGCAGAAAACGAAGAGCCGCTGATGTCAGCACCATCATTACACCTTGGGTCGGCAACAACTGCTGCATGGCCGATCGATCATTTATATGCGCCTCGTGGCCATGCGCCCAGAAGACTGCGTGTGCCCCAGTAGTCATACGCCCCCTCATCTCACTTCTGATCTCAATCAACAGAAGACTAAGCACTGCATGCGCCTCAAAAGCCATGCGCCTGGACTTGCTCATGACTCCTAAAAGTCATGAGACTAAGTTGCCTCCCCTGTGCCTGATCCTAGGCGCACCCTGATGCGAAGCTCTGCATGCGCCTCAAAACCCATGCGCCCTGAATTTTCTATGATGCCTAAAAAATATAAGACAAAGTCGCCTCCATGCGCCCAATCCTAGGCGCACCCCGACAGATCACTCTCCTCCAAAATCGAGATCTGTGAGCCACAGGCATACGCCACGCGTCCTTTGACTCAGTTCTATTCAAAGAATGGGTGTTAACCACCCAAAATCTTAGCAACAACCAAATCTCAGCAACTGCTACGTGTCAGCTCCTCCGTAGCCCAACGAAGCAGTTCAAGCAGATTCTACTACAGCTCAGGGTGCATCGTCCATGTGCCCCCGCCAGCATCAGCCACATGGCGTCCCTACGTCCAGGCGCATCCGACATATGCACGCATGAGCAGCCAGCCTGCTATCTATAAATAGAAGGAACACTCCATTCACCACACACATGGATAGAAAGAGATATATATAGACAGACTGTTATATCCACACACGGAGGCTAGAGGAGACACTTAACGTCCACTTCTCTTCGCAATGCTCCGGTATCCAGAGCAACCCAGACCTTCAGAGAGTTCGAGATCGTCGTCAGATCATCAACTGATTTAACGTATTACCACTCGCTCCATCGACATGGTGCCCAGATAAAAACAAAAGTGTACTCCTAGGACTACATCCAAGTCCTATATTCTACTATGTTCTGTTCGTAATTAAAAACATCAATCCCAAAGAGTTTTAATGGCAAACAAGCTGGCAACTCTGCTGGGGACCTCTTTTCGTTCGACGAGAAAGTTTTGTCGCAATCTGACGACATGAAACTCGGCTCCTCCCATAAAATACTTGTGGTGCGCCTCAATCAACAGGCATATAAGGAGTTCATCTCTGAAGGCAGCGCGAGTCCTTCGAAGCGGCTGCCAAAGCCGAAGAAGACTCGCCAAGTCTGGTTGCACAAGGCCGATGCGCCTGGCACCATCACTAAAGGGGACGCGCCACTCAGCTGGCCCTTCCTGCTAACGCTCTCAGCAACAAGGATGTGCCCCTTGGTGTCACGCCCCAGAACCAGAATACTGGAGAGCAGGGGCAGACATAGCCAGCTACGTATAGTGAAATGGGATCCACTCCACTATACGGTCACGGCTGTCTAGATATATGAGGATTTATCTACAAGCCATCAGTCTCTTAAGGTCAATAACAAGCCTAGTGTCTCAATCACAAGCAAGTAAATAGAGTTACAAGATGTAAGATCACCAAATATATAATAGTAAGGCGTCCCAAACATTACATATTCAGCGGATCATGAAGCTAGTCGTTACAAAATGTGAGGACTAGCAAGAGTTTAGTCATACATGATCAACCCTAGGTTGCCAATCATGTTACAGCCCGTATGCAGACAGTAAGTAAAAATGTACACGAGCTAACACTTGCTCGGCGACTAAACGCCTCAAAAGAATAAATTTACAAGAGAGTGGGAGAGCCAAAATAAACCCACTCGTTGCCCTGGTTACGCTGGTGTTCATCATCGGGCTGGAAAACCGGTAGATCCCCTGGAGCTGCTCTGGTATCTGGCCATACAAAACCAGCTGGGTCAGACCCCAGAAAGAGCAAGTGCCACAAAGAGGCTTCACTTAGGAACTAAAACCAGCAATTAGCACAAGAGTAAAATATATAAAAGACAGTAATTAAAGAAAAGCAGGACAGGTGATATACGATGAGATAACCATGGGACTATTCAGATAACCAGGTTACAACCCGTAAACCAAACAAGGACCGGGGTTGTAACCCTTCGTCTGAACAGAACTTGGATTTCTCCCACCATTTATCGGCAAGATAAGAAAATAGGTCATGTAATAATCTTGTACAGGATCAAGACAAGAATAGACTGGTAAACTTCATCCAACATTTCACAGCCAAGCAATAAGTATGGCTTGATACTTTAACTAACTAGGGTTAACACAAGCCTAGTTACTAACAAGATGCAACGAGATTATTCCACAGCCACAAGCCCTGCAGACCATCCAGGCTATCCGGACGCAATTAGAGTTGAATTCAAGTGGGTACATCGTCCAGGAAACGCATGTACCCTTAGGTGACTTAGAGGGTGCAACACATGACAGTGTGCTGGAAATGTGCCCTACTCGACGGCAGGCTACAGATCCCAAGTGGGACGCCCAGATAACAGGATTGCCTGTAGCTGGGGAAATCTCTTCATGACTACTGGATTTATTCTAGTTGTTAGCCTTAGTTGATTTCAGTGGGTATCCCTTGACCGTGGTACTCAGGGATCCCCGTCCTAACATGATGCAAGACAAGACGGGTTCATTTGTACAAGCACAATCATCCACGGTGTTCAGGTTGTTCAATCTTGTCAAGTCGTGTTAGCCGTCGCAACAGCATTTCGAGATATATCATGCCAGGTTTATCATGTCAAGTTCACTGCCAAGTTATCATGTCAAGTCCATTGTCAAGTGTGCACCACTACGGGTCACTGCCAAGTCATTCTAATTTATCAAAGAGGGGAAGAAACAGGCACAATTAAATAATAATAAATATATAATATATATATTCTTGAAGCCCAAGAGAAACTCTACAACTTTCATGTTGGGAGTGGGAAGAAAT
Organism: Iris pallida; assembly: GCA_029216955.1. NCBI lineage: Eukaryota > Viridiplantae > Streptophyta > Magnoliopsida > Asparagales > Iridaceae > Iris > Iris pallida. The sequence continues at coordinate 34,960,653 of JANAVB010003398.1, forward strand.
TCGGACCACAAATCACGTAAATAAGACATTTAAACAATCAAAGTGGGACCCATGCGGTCCAAAAGTGGGAGAACAAACATGCGGTCAAAGAGAGTGGGAGGCCACCCATGCGGCTCCGAAATTATTTAATTGAAATCAGTCAAACATTTAAGGCCAGCAAGCCATATGCGGCTGGCATACAATTGTGCATGCGACCAAGAGTGGTAGGGACCCCATGCGGCCAAGAAAGTAGAAGACCATCCATGCGGCCAGGAAACAATAAAATGGGCCATAAAATCAAATAAGACAAAAGACAGTGGGACCCTCATTAAATGCAAACTCCCACTTCAGCAAGCAAGTCAACTAAAGGAAGCTATGTGGGACCACCCACAATTAATGCAATAAGAAAAGGTTCACGTGAGCTACCTAATTAATGATTCATGTGGCCAAAATATTAGATAGTGGAAGAGGGGAGCCTATGCGGCTCTGCATCAAGCAATTATTAATGCTATAATTATCCATGCGGCTCACCCTCACATTGGCTTGCATGAAAGTACAAACAAATAATAAAAAAATAATGGCCATGCGGCTGGCATCTCCAGAATGCTTAATCCAAGCATTAAAGCATCAAGACAAATGTTTTAACCAATCATTAAAGCAAAAGAAATGCTTTAACCAAATAATTATAGCATATAAGACAAAACCAAAAAAAAAATCCCTTTAGGAAATAACCCCCAGACCCATGCGGCTAGCTTAGCTTATTAGGAGAATGCATGAAAACATTAAGTAGTAAATATAAAAGGGCTTAAATGCATAAAACATACAATATATATTAATACTAGGTCTTAATTGCATAAAGTACTAAATCCATGCAAGTATTTAATGCACTAAGACTTAAATGGAATGCTTATATAAAGTAAGGACTTAAATGCCAAAAAGGCATTAAGTCCAACCAAAGCCTCTGCGGCTCAATCAATCTCAAGGCATGAGAATGCCTTATTTAATGTATTATCAAACGTGCACTCAATGCATCCTAAAGCAAGGCATTATTTGATAAGTTTACAAAAGTACATTCAATGAATCCTGACGCAAGCATTTATTTAATGCTTTTAAGGATGTATGCGGCTGGACAAAGCATTACATTTAATGCTTTAGAAAGCTGCGGCTTGGATTTGTATATGCGGCTTGGATTTGTTAAAGCATTGTATTTTAATGCTTTACATGCGGCTGGTGTTCAACAATACATTAACTGCGATCCTCATGCGGCTGGGTTATAAATGCTATCACGTCAGGAAGCAATTAATGCTGCCACGCCCATGCAGCTAAGCAAGATTCCTGTGGCCAAAATGCAAGCAAGCAACAATTTGTTGCCAACTGAGAAAAAGTTCGTAGAAAATACCATGGCTTCTCCACACCACCCAATTTCCCACAGGAGTCCAAATTTGGACTTCCATAGGTCAAAATGGGGTAGAACGAAATTCTCTACAACATGGAACCATCAACTAGCAAAAATATTCAAGTGTGATGGATCAAAAGTCCTGGAAACCAAAAATACCACAAAGCAAGATCTACAAAATTTTAACCATAGAAATGAAAAATAACAAGTACTAAAGTGGTTTAGAAACACATGAGGAAGACAATGGAACAATAAAAATGGGGTTCCTCCATGAAGCAAGATGCACTTGCCTAAGCTCTCCACTCTCTCCTGGTAGGTGAAGAGTAAAGATGGAGAAGAAGAAATGAGTAATGAGTAATAATGGAAGAGAGAGAGTGGGATAGATATTTATGGTGGGAGTGGTGGTAGGTGGGAGTGGTTCTCCACATAAAACCAAACCAAGCCAAACCCACTAAACCGAACCAAACCAAGCCAATGCAATGCCATGATGAACCATGCTAATGCAACATGCAATATAAAAAAAATCCAAGGCTAACTAATTATGACAAACCAAAAATACGAGCCCGAAATACGTACACGTATTCCCAATACGTAATACGAGATATGGGCATTACAACTCTACCCACCTTAAAAGAATTTCGTCCTCGGAATTTAATCAAGGGGCTAGAGTGGCAAAGACAAGCTATACTAATCTCAGGCAAGCTATACTAAGCAATCAATCATGCAATCATGTATGTAAGCAAGGAAATCGAAGGCACGAGAAAGAGGAAAGATATCCTGCTAGGAACCTCTCTGCCGGTTCTGGATCTGAGCTTGGACCTGGGCATACTGCTGGGGTCTTTGTAGCTGGAAGGCTAGGGCCTGAGGCGGCAATGGCCTTGGAGGCTGATACTGCTGCTGAAACACTTGGGCCTGAGGCGGGAATGGCCTCGGCAATGGATACTGCTGCTGCTGCTGGACTGGGGCTGGTCCCCTTACCGAGGGACTAGTCTGGGCCGATGATGAACTGGCCCTATTCGGACAGGACCCTATCTTGTGGTCCGGTGCTCCACAAGCCAAACACAATTCCTGAGCTCTGCGACACTCCGAAACAATGTGTCCTGGCTTCCCACAATGAGTGCAGCCCATTGCGGAAGACTGCTTTGGCTTCTGCTGCTGAGGGGACGTGATCGACGTCACTGAGGCCGACTGCCTCGGAGTTCCAATTGTCAAAGCCCTAGCTGCCGGGGCTGGTGCTGTCGACTGGGTCATCTGGCCGTGAGATCGCTTCCGACCTCCGGTCATATCCACGATCCTGTGGGAGGTATACTCGTGCCTCCTAGCTGCCCTCAACACTGCATCAAAAGTCTGATGCTCAAACTATTCCACTGCCAGCAAAATCTCGAGGTGGATCCCTTGCTGGAACCGTTGGGCTCTGTCAAACTCGGTCGCCACCAAAGTGGGAGCAAACCGACTAAGCCTGGAAAACTCGGCCGCATATCCGTCGACCGTTCTTCCTCCTTGCTTCAGATTGGTGAACTTGGTCTGTAGATCGTACCGAGCCACCGCATCGAAGTACTTGGTCTGGAATCTCTCTCTGAATAGTGCCCATGGAATAGGGGCCACTAATCCTACGGCATGTGCTGTCCACCAGCTGCGGGCAAGATCCAATAACTGTAGACGCACCACGGCTACCTTCTCGTCCTCCGGGGTTCTGGCTGCCTCTAGAATGACTTCAGTATCCTGGAGCCATGCATCAGCAGCAATAGCATCTTCACTGCCATCGAAGAATGGAGGGTTCAGGCGCTTGAAACTGTTCGCTGCACTGTTCCTTGGATGACCGTCTCTGTTCAGAGCATCTGCCACTGCCTGTTGCAAGGCATCTCCTCGGCGATCTTGGAAAGCTAACAATGATCTGATGAGACCCACCAAAGTGCCATCATCAGGCTCTGCAGGCTGGACTGGCTGAACTGGCGGTTCTCCTTCAGTAGGTACGACTCGGGAGGCTGCTCCTGAGTGCTGGACCTGATCTTCTGGTTGCTGCTGGTCCACGGGAGGTGATCCGCCTTGCTGATCGGCAGGTCCAGGTTCAATGCCGCTGAAGAAGACGACATGGAAACAATAAGGAAGGACCAGGACAGATCAATGATTACAAGCATGTGATCAGGACAAGAATTTCAGGGATCAAGGGGATACGAGCAGAGATCAAAGGCGAATACTGATTGAGACATCTATCCGGTAAACCCTCACATATCTTGATTTACAAGACCTGCATGGGCCACCACTTAAACCATGTCACGCCCCAGAACCAGAATACTGGAGAGCGGGGGCAGATATAGCCAGCTATGTATAGTGAAATGGGATCCACTCCACTATACGGTCACGGCTGTCTAGATATATGAGGGTTTATCTACAAGCCATCAGTCTCTTAAGGTCAATAACAAGCCTAGTGTCTCAATCACAAGCAAGTAAATAGAGTTATAAGAAGTAAGATCACCAAATATACAATAGTAAGGCGTCCCAAACATTACATATTCAGCGGATCATGAAGCTAGTCGTTACAAAATGTGAGGACTAGCAAGAGTTTAGTCATACATGATCAACCCTAGGTTGCCAATCATGTTACAGCCCGTAGGCAGACAGTAAGTAAAAATGTACACGAGCTAACACTTGCTCGACGGCTAAACGCCTCAAAAGAATAAATTTACAAGAGAGTGGAAGAGCCAAAATAAACCCACTCGTTGCCCTGGTTACGCCTGGTGTTCACCATCGGGCTGGAAAACCGGTAGATCCTCTAGAGCTGCTCTGGTATCTGGCCATACAAAACCAGCTGGGTCAAACCCCAGAAAGAGCAAGTGCCACAAAGGAGGCTTCACTTAGGAACTAAAACCAGCAATTAGCACAAGAGTAAAATATATAAAAGACAGTAATTAAAGAAAAGCAGGACAGGTGATATACGATGAGATAACCATGGGACTATTCAGATAACCAGGTTACAACCCGTAAACCAAACAAGGACCGGGGTTGTAACCCTTCGTCTGAACATAACTTGGATTTCTCCCACCATTTATCGGCAAGATAAAAAAATAGGTCATGCAATAATCTTGTACAGGATCAAGACAAGAATAGACTGGTAAACTTCATCCAACATTTCACGGCCAAGCAATAAGTACGGCTTGATACTTTAACTAACTAGGGTTACCACAAGCCTAGTTACTAACAAGATGCAACGAGATTATTCCACAGCCACAAGCCCTGCAGATCATCCAGGCTATCCGGACGCAATTAGAGTTGAATTCAAGTGGGTACATCGTCCAGGAAACGCATGTACCCTTAGGTGACTTAGAGGGTGCAACACATGACAGTGTGCTGGAAATGTGCCCTACTCGACGGCAGGCTACAGATCCCAAGTGGGACGCCCAGATAACGGGATTGCCTGTAGCTGGGGAAATCTCTTCATGACTACTGGATTTATTCTAGTTGTTAGCCTTAGTTGATTTCAGTGGGTATCCCTTGACCGTGGTACTCAGGGATCCCCGTCCTAGACATGATGCAAGACAAGACGGGTTCATTTGTACAAGCACAATCATCTACGGTGTTCAGGTTGTTCAATCTTGTCAAGTCGTGTTAGCCGTCGCAACAGCATTTCGAGATATATCATGCCAGGTTTATCATGTCAAGTTCACTGCCAAGTTATCATGTCAAGTCCATTGTCAAGTGTGCACCACTACGGGTCACTGCCAAGTCATTCTAATTTATCAAAGAGGGGAGAAACAGGCACAATTAAATAATAATAATAAATATATAATATATATATTCTTGAAGCCCAAGAGAAACTCTACAACTTTCATGTTGGGAGTGGGAAGAAATTCGGACCACAAATCACGTAAATAAGACATTTAAACAATCAAAGTGGGACCCATGCGGTCCAAAAGTGGGAGAACAAACATGCGCTCAAAGAGAGTGGGAGGCCACCCATGCGGCTCCGAAATTATTTAATTGAAATCAGTCAAACATTTAAGGCCAGCAAGCCATATGCGGCTGGCATACAATTGTGCATGCGACCAAGAGTGGTAGGGACCCCATGCGGCCAAGAAAGTAGAAGACCATCCATGCGGCCAGGAAACAATAAAATGGGCCATAAAATCAAATAAGACAAAAGACAGTGGGACCCTCATTAAATGCAAACTCCCACTTCAGCAAGCAAGTCAACTAAAGGAAGCTATGTGGGACCACCCACAATTAATGCAATAAGAAAAGGTTCACGTGAGCTACCTAATTAATAATTCATGTGGCCAAAATATTAGATAGTGGGAGAGGGGAGCCTATGCGGCTCTGCATCAAGCAATTACTAATGCTATAATTATCCATGCGGCTCACCCTCACATTGGCTTGCATGAAAGTACAAACAAATAATAAAAAAATAATGGCCATGCGGCTGGCATCTCCAGAATGCTTAATCCAAGCATTAAAGCATCAAGACAAATGTTTTAACCAATCATTAAAGCAAAAGAAATGCTTTAACCAAATAATTATAGCATATAAGACAAAACCAAAAAAAAATCCCTTTAGGAAATAACCCCCAGACCCATGCGGCTAGCTTAGCTTTATTAGGAGAATGCATGAAAACATTAAGTAGTAAATATAAAAGGGCTTAAATGCATAAAACATACAATATATATTAATACTAGGTCTTAATTGCATAAAGTACTAAATCCATGCAAGTATTTAATGCACTAAGACTTAAATGGAATGCTTATAAAGTAAGGACTTAAATGCCAAAAAGGCATTAAGTCCAACCAAAGCCTCTGCGGCTCAATCAATCTCAAGGCATGAGAATGCCTTATTTAATGTATTATCAAACGTGCACTCAATGCATCCTAAAGCAAGGCATTATTTAATGAGTTTACAAAAGTACATTCAATGAATCCTGACGCAAGCATTTATTTAATGCTTTTAAGGATGTATGCGGCTGGGCAAAGCATTACATTTAATGCTTTAGAATGCTGCGGCTTGGATTTGTATATGCGGCTTGGATTTGTTAAAGCATTGTATTTTAATGCTTTACATGCGGCTGGTGTTCAACAATACATTAACTGCGATCCTCATGCGGCTGGGTTATAAATGCTATCACATCAGGAAGCAATTAATGCTGCCACGCCCATGCGGCTAAGCAAGATTCCTGTGGCCAAAATGCAAGCAAGCAACAATTTGTTGCCAACTGAGACGAAGTTCGTGGAAAATACCATGGCTTCTCCACACCACCCAATTTCCCACAGGAGTCCAAATTTGGACTTCCATAGGTCAAAATGGGGTATAACGAAATTCTCTACAACATGGAACCATCAACTAGCAAAAATATGCAAGTGTGATGGATCAAAAGTCCTGGAAACCAAAAATACCACAAAGCTAGATCTACAAAATTTTAACCATGGAAATGAAAATTGACAAGTACTAAAGTGGTTTAGAAACACATGAGGAAGACAATAGAACAATAAAAATGGGATTCCTCCATGAAGCAAGATACACTTGCCTAAGCTCTCCACTCTCTCCTGGTAGGTGAAGAGTAAAGATGGAGAAAAAGAAATGAGTAATGAGTAATAATGGAAGAGAGAGAGTGGGATAGATATTTATGGTAGAAGTGGTGGTAGGTGGGAGTGGTTCTCCACATAAAACCAAACCAAGCCAAACCCACTAAAGCGAACCAAACCAAGCCAATGCAATGCCATGATGAACCATGCTAATACAACATGCAAAATATAAAAAAAATCCAAGGCTAACTAATTATGACAAACCAAAAATACGAGTCCGAAATACGTACACGTATTCCCAATACGTAATACGAGATATGGGCATTACACTTGGTGCCGTACATCTATCTGGGAAACGCAGAGTTGACTGCAGTCCCCTACCATCTTCTTTGCAGTCGAAGAAGATGTGCCAATGGAGCAGAGGTACAACCAATCTCCAGCGCATGAGCTCTGGTGTGCAGGAGAGAACGTCTGTCTTCAACAGACTCACTCGCTGTCATGGCGAGGCACAATTGGATTCTGAGTACTATGCATCTTCGTGGGGTAGTACAAAGAAATCCATGGCAGCACAGGTCATGCGCTACGAATGTGCTATGCCAATAGCAAACCAGAAGCATACGTTCAAAATCATGCGCGCTGCTGATGGTAAGCTGTACAGAGTCGACTCAAGCGCATCTGTGCTAGAAATGGGTCGACTCTCAAAGTCTTGTCCTGCTTGGGCGTATCTACTGCGTTTCGAACCAAGTCTGGCTGGGCAACTGCGATGTTGAGTCCATGCGCCCACTTGGGTGATGCACATGAAGTGGACTCAAGTTGCCATAAATATTGTCTCTCAACCAATGATCTGGGCATATCTCATACGCGTGAACTAGATCAGGGGGTACAACATTCACATGACCACCTCGGTGCTTGGCTTTGCCATGCGCCTGATGGGGGTGTTAAAGTAAAACTCTCCTATCATGATTTACAGAATGTAATCAGTCACAAACGCAGATTAGGAGAGCTGACCAATAAGCACAATGTGCCCCTCGCAGGACACTCATGTGCTATGGTCACCATCAACTGTTGTTGTTGCAAAACAGCAGCTCCACCACAGAGGCAGTCCGTGTTTCAGCGACTACAATCTACGGCACCTATCCGACGTCGCCTTGGAAAAAAGTGCTAATTGAAGACGAAGCGGAGCCCAAGATCTCTTCCTATCATGTTGTCTCCAATTTCCACTCATCCGTGAGAAAGACAACCACCAACTCCTCAGCCTCTACATCCAAGACTCAGCTGAGGAAGAACAAAATAGTGGTCCCGTCCCCAGGGGTATAAGAATGCACCCGAGCAAGGAGCAAGGCCCAGGCAGAAGCAACAGTCGGGGGTAGTCAAGCCTCTGACAACCCTCCCCTCAAAGATGAAGAAGCGCTTCGACAAACCGACCCTGACGTAGCTGGGGGTAGCCAACACGAGGACTCAGAAGAAGAAGCCCCTCTATAGGAAAGCGAGGTCGAAAACAAAGCCTCGACCGATCCATCCACTTCTACCCATGTCAGGACAGCTTACATGGCAGGAGGTGGTGATGAAGAAGAATCAGACGCTCCAACACTAGACATCATGCAACGCATTGACACTCTTGAGGGGAGTCTCAAAACCCTCTTTGCATCCATGTAAATCCTGAACCAAGCGATGTTCGACATTCGAACCACTCTGGCAAGGGCACCTGTCTCCACCAACCCTAATCCAGGAGCCAACAGAGAATCAAGTATACCCCCTCAACGGGTATCTTCAGGGACGGAGCACCACACTGCATCGCGAGCGTCAGCTCGTTCTAATATACAGCTTCAGGCCGTACCACCTTCACCTACTCCCAGCTCAACAAAAGACTTGGTCGAGATGGTCAAAGACCTGTGCGAGCATTTTGAGTCCCGAAGTAGATAGGAGGATTACCAGAAGATGGGACTCCTACAACTTTACCCCCTCGAATGGAACAAAGTGGTTTATCCTCCCAATTATAAACAGCAAACACTGACACCATACGACGGGAAGGATTCTCCTTGTCGGTACCTGACCTACTTTCAGTCTCAGACGGGACATCTTCCAAAAGAAGACGTCTTACTCACGAGCCTGTTTGTCGGGGCTTTGAAGGGAGTCGCCTACGACTGGTACTGCTGTCACGCCCCGCTCCCGTAGGAGCGATCTTCCTCGCTAAGGCGTGATGCCGCACGAGCCTAAATTTCGCTCGTACAAGGTAGTTTCATAACGGCCGATTACATCAACGGCGACGGGGTCGTCGCACAGAAGTCCCAAGCAGAAACATTGAATATGCAGCGGAATTTAAAATTAAAACACAAGTTATTCAAAAGAACTCTTTATTAATATTGAACAATCATATTACAATATACGCAAGCCATGATTACAAGTCTCTCGTGCTCACTTTTCTCTCATTTTACAAGTCACTCTGCTCTCTCTTATCTCTCGATACAATGCTTGAGCCAGCGGAAGCTTCGGAAGGCGACGTCCATACATTATGTCCCGTATAAGTCTTGACTCCATGCGGTCGCATGCTTTAAATCGCCAAGGGACTCCGTGCCTCGACGCATCCAAGCGAGCTCCGCGCCACGAGCTTCTACCTGTGCTTGCACATGTAAACTATATGGGTGTCAGTACTCAATTGTACTGGTGGAGTGAGCTCTTCGCCCACCCATACAAAACCAACACGTTTGATTTACTTTGTGCAACATAGTCCATTCTTATCAATTGTCTTTCTAGTCTTGTCTTAGGATCAGTTTTATGACGGAAGCCTTGGCATACTTGTGTCTGAGGACCATCTCGTGCTTGTACAACGACGTTAACTCATACTTTGCCTTAAAACCTTCTCGTGCCAATAACGTTAACCTATCAAGTCGTGTTTGCCTTACGGATTAAAATCAGAGACGCAACTACTCGGTGAGACTCCATTTCTACGTGACCGTGCTACAAATCCACTCGTGCCGTGCCTCGCACTTCAGTGAGACTAAACCACATTGCCACCTCGCGGCCCTTGCTACTTTGATCATCCACTGACCCAATCAAGACTTGTGAACTTAGTGTCACTAGACCAACTTTGCCTTGCGGCATTTCTTGACTTAAACTCAAGTCGACTCAGTGCCTCGCCACTTACTAACATTTATCCATACTTGTGTTATGACAGCACGGTCGTGCCTCATATTTTGAGGTCGTGCCCTGAAACTCAACGTAACTTTACCACTTGCCCTACGGCCCTTCTCGACTTAACTCGCAACAGCTCAAGTTTAACTCATGCAACTCTATGCCAACGACTTAACGCTCGACGCCACATCTCGTGCCGAAGCACGTCGCCTTCGTTGTAGCCAAATCTTAGGCCCAAATATTGTGTCTTCTAACTGCATACACATTCAACTCAATCCAAAAGCACACACGCGGATTGTCGTCTGTGCCGACACATCTATATGAATGGCCAATGGCATTAACTAGCCATCCTGGACATAGCCTGGCATTCGGGACCCTTGCACCGCAGGTGGCGATCCTCGATGCAAGTCCCCGAGCTACCGGTTGCTCATACCCAGCTCGGCTATAACCTGTTTCTTCCTAGGCCGAGTCGGTCCCGTGGCTCCGAGTTGCCGCTCGAAGAAACCATCGCCCTTATCGACAAGTTGTCCATGACCGTGCACCTATGCTAACTTCTAGACTTAACGTAACTGCATGGTCTCATCATCATCATTTTAGTTCCTTTGCTTTACTTCTTCCACTTTTCAAACTTCCTTTGCAGAGCCCAAACAAGGGTTGCCTCGGCGACTGAACTACAGTCCCGACATATTTTCTCTCGGCGACTAACCATCGCTTAGACCTAACATTCTTTGAACTCAGGGAATGGCTACTGCATAGCCTTCTAACTTAACTTGAACATAACGTATTTCCTTAAGTATCGACAGACCGTGGCTAACTTTCTACTGAACCAACGTGGCTCGTGCCTTAAACCGACTCGTGTTCTACGCAACGCTATCGCCCAAGTCATACCTCATATGACGGGCCTTGGGATCGTGGGACTATTTAACTTGACAACCGCAGAATTAGCGGGACAGCACTTGGAATGACTTAGGTTGACCGGCATAACTTTTCCTAACTAATTACTCAAGCCTACAACTTAACCCGAGGGACGAGCAAAGGCTATGCCAAGCCTTGCGCAGTGGAAGCGTGCATGCTTTATCGAGCATTTACGCGGGCGACGCCTATGACTTAGGCAAGTTCATAGTTTTGTGTCGAAGACCTACTTTCCTTCTCCCAAGCCACGGGACGAAGGACCGAGTGTCATTTTCAAGGCACGCCGTGCACCAACTCTAAGCCGACCGTGGAACGTTTTCCATGTTCTAAACTCGATTCGATCCTGTCGGGACTATTCCTTTAGCTATGTGGATTCGTCTCTTTTATTATTAAGCCTACTTGTGCAAGTTGAAAACATACAATTTATTTTGTGAAGGCAAAGATGAGGCAAAGTTCACCGAAATTACCCCACCTGAGCGAGCGGTCGCCTTGACCGAGCAATGTCTTCGAGTTGCCGTTATAAGGCTAAGTCCGAACGCCTTCGACGTTTCGATTCCTTCGATTGACTGAGCGGGACGAGGTACTACATCATACACCACTCAGAAAAAGTTTCGTCCTCGAAAATAACTGAGTACTTACTCATTGACTTATCACTCGACATTCAACGACTCTCGCACACAATTTCCCTTGGCATTTCTCAAATCCGAGCCACGCTCATGCTACCCAAAATCTTTTTTTTAAAACTTACGATCTCAAAATCCTAAACACTTTTATGTTCCTCAAGTCTCACTTGAATTCAACGTATCACTTAGTATGGATCATGCAAATATTTTAGGCGTCTCCAAAATACATGCATTTCAGCCAAGCCTCGTGATAGCGAGTCCTCCATCACCACTCGAGTCGGATCGTGCACATATTCGGACGTCCCTGATATACGTGCATGTCAACTCGAGCCTCATGAATGGTGCCTCCACAATTTTCTATCGCTTCGCACTCGGACGTCTGCCTAACCGCTAGGCTATGTCTTTCCGTCAGTATAGGAATCATAGTTCCCAAACAATAATATCAACACTGACCCCATCCTAAGGTCAAACCAAATTGATGGTACGGGATTTTCTACCCAAGCTTGTATCACTCCGATTTCTAAACATCGAGCATCGATTCCCTACACGTATCCCAACGTTCGTCGTACGGGGTCCAAGTCATTCAGCAAAGCCATCCTACGACAACTTACGTTCAACCAATTCTATGACATCTCAATATCGCTCGTTCAACAAACCATCTTTGCATAGTCTATCTCTACGAACACGTTTGACATAATCTTCCTATCAATACTTCTCGAATCAAACACGCTATGACACAAATTCATCTCTAAACCATAATTCATATTTTACGTTTCCGAAATTATCTATTCTAATTCACGTAATCGATCACAAGGTCGTCTGACTTAACAATATGCCACGCTCCTATCTCACGTGAGTCCGATTATCCACGGTGGGCATGAAATCACCATGAAACGCTCCTACGGAATAATCATTCTCATCGGAGCGTAACTCTTATTTTGGGTCTAGACTAAATCATTCTCGATGCACGGATTAGACCTACTCAATCCTCAAGTTTTATTCATTTGTCAATCATAAGTCCTACAAATCCTCGAGTTCACCTTTGCATCAAGCCAATAAGTCGAGATAATCAAAGTTGTCGCGTCCTAATTTTCCGAGTTCAATTATTCCCGCGACATGAATTACCATGTCAGTGCTCACGCGGAACGATCGTCCCAAATCCGACGCAACGCATGTGCGAGGCTAGAGTTACGCTCGTACAAGACAAGATCATTGACGTTGTGGCTATCAATGTAACCATCAAGACACGATCATTTTTATCCAACATTCATCTCAATCAAAATCCTAAGTATAGTATCCGTCGGAACAATAACACATGCACGACCGTCATTCGTCGAGTCAGAGTACCCTCGAGTTATCGTATATCGATCTTTGATACACCTCAATACCATCGATGACATGCATAACCTGACGATCTTCCTTTGCAACAAGTTCTGAGTCGTACGAATGATGCTATCGTCCGACTGGATAATCTTCTCGACATTCAATTCAAGTTCGATCATTATCCCTCGAATCATTCACAACATCAATTTTCTCAAACCAATTTCACGTATTGTTCATCCGTTTATCTTAAGTCATCGACCAATGTGTTTCCTCAATTCGCATCATTCCTTGCTAACTCAAATCATCGAGCAACATTCAATCCAATCCTCAGAGTCATTGCGTAACTTCAAAATTCAACTTTTTTATGCACGCTATCTACCTGTCGTGCTAAGTTTTCACATACGATCCATATCGATTTCCTTTATCAGGTCATTCGTTCGCTACACCTTAACTTTTTCTCGATTTGATTTATCTACTCAATCACCTTCGCATTTTATACTCGCACAATCCTCAATCCCGTGCACGTTCCGTGCGTGTCATTTCTAATTTGTTCGAATCCACTTATCAAACTTCATGACAACAACTCACTCAATCTAAGGCTTTGCATATGTACGACGCTTGCTGATAGACTCATCGATACCCCGAATCCTCAATCTATCGATCGACATCCCTGAGGCTATCGCATACACCACTCAGGGATGAAGTCATTCAACAAATCCTCAAATTATCATTCAATTCAAAACCGACTTCTTTAAATTTTTCCATTCGAACCATTCCTCAATTTCCAAGCACGCTCACCTATGTCGCACTGACGTTATCATCACTCGATAGCACCCCTACCGATAGTCATCACACTTTACTCAATCGAGTCTAACTCATTCTCGTCCGACATAATTCATTTCCTGCACTCGACTTTTCTAAGGTCGACACAACTTTAGTGTATATGCCCAACCCGACTTAGCCAACCGTGCTTACGTAAATCATCTTTTTGGTTTCTTGTCAAAAACGGTTGTCCTACGTTTTTGCAAAATAGATAGACTTATTGTATGGAAATCCCGTAGGATATTTGAGAGAGAGCGCACCAACGATAACAACTTGCGGAGGCAACAGAGTTTTACGGAAACATCGAAGTTAAAGAATTTAATCGATAGTCCAAGGACGTAAAGCCGTGCTCTGATACCATTATGTCACGCCCCGCTCCCGCAGGAGCGATCATCCTCGCTAAGGCGTGATGCCGCACGAGCACGAGCCTAGATTGCATTCGTACAAGGCAGTTTCATAACGGCCGATTATATTGGCGGCGACGGGGTCGTCGCACAGAAGTCCCAAGCAGAAACATTGAACATGCAGCGGAATTTAAAATCAAAACACAAGTTATTCAAAAAAACTCTTTATTGATATTGAACAATCAGATTACAATAGGCGCAAGCCATGATTACAAGTCTCTCGTGCTCACTTTTTCTTATTTTATAAGTCACTCTGCTCTCTCTTATCTCTCGATACAATGCTTGTGCCAGCGGAAGCTTCGGAAGGCGACGTCCATACATTATGTCCCGTATAAGTCTCGACTCCATGCGACCGCACGCTTCGAATCGCCAAGGGACTCCGTACCTCGACGCATCCAAGCGAGCTCCGTGCCACGAGCTTCTACCTGTGCCTACACATGTAAACTATGTGGGTGTCAGTACTCAATTGTACTGGTAGAGTGAGCTCCTCGCCCACCCATACAAAACCAACACGTTTGATTTACTTTGTGCAACATAGTCCATTCTTATCAATTGTCTTTCTAGTCTTGTCTTAGGATCAATTTTATGACAGACGCCTTGGCATACTTGTGTCTGAGGACCATCCCCTGCTTGTACAATAACGTTAACTCATACTTTGCCTTCAATCATTCTCGTGCCAATAATGTTAACCTATCAAGTCGTGTTTGCCTTACGGCTTAAAATCAGAGACGCAACTACTCGGTGAGACTCCATTTCTACGTGACCGTGTTACAAATCCTCTCGTGCCGTGCCTCGCACTTCAGTGAGACTAAACTACATCGCCGCCTCGTGGCCCTTGCTACTTTGATCACCCACTAACCCAATCAAGACTTGTGAACTTAGTATCACTCGACCAACTTTGCCATGCGGCGTTTCTTGACTTAAACTCAAGTCGACTCAGTGCCTCGCCACTTACTAACTTTTATCCATACTTGTGTTATGACAGCACGGCCGTGCCTCATATTTTGAGGTTGTGCCCTGAAACTCAACATAACTTCACCAATTTGCCCTACAGCCCTTCTCGACTTAACTCGCAACAGCTCAAGTCTAACTCATGCAACTCTATGCCAACGACTTAACGCTCGACGCTACATCTCGTGCCGAAGCACATCGCCTTCGTTGTAGCCAAATCTTAGGCCCAAATATTGTGTCTTCTAACTGTATACTCATTCAACTCAATCCAAAGGCACACACGCGGATTGTTGCCCGTGCCGACATATCTAAATGAATGGTCAATTGCATTAACTAGCCATCCTGGACATAGCCTGGCATTCGGGACCCTTGCTCCGCAGGTGGCGATCCCCGATGCAAGTCTACGAGCTACCGGTTGCTTCATACCCAGCTCGGCTATAACCTGTTTCTTCCTAGGCCGAGTCGGTCCCGTGGCCCCGGGTTGCCGCTCGAAGAAACCATCGCCCTTGTCGACAAGTTGTCCATGACCGCGCACCTACGCTAACTTCTAGACTTAACGTAACTGCATGGTCTCATCATTATCATTTTAGTTCCTTTGCTTTACTTCTTCCACTTTTCACACTTCCTTTGCAGAGCCTAAGCCCGGGTTGCCTCGGCGACTGAACTACAGTCCCGACATATTTCTTCTCGGCGACTAACCATCGCTTAGACCTAACATTCTTTGAACTCAGGGAACGACTACTGCATAGCCTTCCAACTTAACTTGAACATAACGTGTTTCCTTAAGTATCGACAGACCGTGGCTAACTTTCTACTGAACCAACCGTGGCTCGTGCCTTAAACCGACTCGTGTTCTACGCAACGCTATCGCCCAAGTCATACCTCATATGATGGGCCTTGGGATCGTGGGACTATTTAACTTGACAACCGCAGAATGAGCGGGACAGCACTTGGAATGACTTAGGTCGACCGGCATAACTTTGCCTAACTTACTCAAGCCTACAACTTAACCCGAGGGACGAGCAAAGGCTATGCCAAGCCTTGCGCAGTGGAAGCATGCATGCTTTATCGAGCATTTACGCGGGCGACGTCTATGACTTAGGCAAGTTCATAGTTTTGTGTCGAAGACCAACTTTTCTTCTCCCAAGCCACGGGATGAAGGACCGAGTGTCATTTTTAAAGCACGCCGTGTACCAACTCTAAGCCGACCGTGGGACGTTTTCCATGTTCTAAACTCGATTTGATCCTGTCGAAATTATTCCCTTAGCTATGTGGATTCGTCTTTTTATTATTAAGCTTACTTGTGCAAGTTGAAAATATGCGATTTATTATGTAAAGGCAAAGATGAGGCAAGTTTACCGAAACTATCCCACCTGAGCGAGCGGTCGCCTTGACCGAGCAATGTCTTCGAGTCGTCGTTATAAGGCTAAGTCCGAACGCCGTCGGCCTTTCGATTCCTCCGATTGACTGAGAGGGACGGGGCACTACAACTGCAGTCTCCCTAACAACTCCATATCATCCTTTGATGACTTGACACGCCTCTTCCTTGATTGATTCTACGATAGACGGAGAGACATGACCATGTCGTCTCTGATAGTAGTACGGCAAACTGAGAATGAGACCGTTCGAGTCTTCATCGAGCGTTTTCGACAAGCATGTCTAAAGTTGCCTCTGGGCATGCCGGAACATGCACTCATCGGAACATGCAGCACAAACATGCTCCTGCAATCAAGCTCTGGCTCAACTCCACTCCTCCGTCTGATTGGAGCGCATTGATCATTGAAGCCGAAGCTGCTGAAAAGAAGGCACGTAATGCTTACCTTTTGAGGGTTAACTTCCCCACCTTCGACGACAAAGGAAAACGGCCTGCAACCAGCAGTAGCAACCGCGAAGCAAAAGGGAAGCAGACATTGACTGTCAATGCGTCTAACAGCATGCATGGTCCTGTCCAGAGGCCTCCTACTGCACCACGATCGAAGATGGTCTACTCTTCAACGAAGATGATACCTTACAGCTCTTCGAGATGCTGAAGCAGGGCGACAAAATTATTGCCTGATCCCAAGCGTCCTGATGAAGTAGACAGAGTCGACAATTCGAGGTATTGTTACTACCATCGGTTCGTTGGACATCCAACTAAAGACTGCTACATCCTCAAAGACTACATACAATGCATGATCAATACGAACGTCATCTCAGTCGATTACGAGGAGAAGATAATCTCGGCCAACATGGTTTCGCTCCAGTTTGGTACCTTACCGCCTACCACAACTCAAGATGGCATCGTTCCCATCCCAAAGGCGACAATGGAAGTAGTCAACCTTCCACCAACCCGCTACAACGTGGGTGGGCTGACACCACTCACAACATCCAAGGAAGAGATTATGTGGGTTCACCCGAATCTCGTTCCAGAGCCGACTCAACCAGGGGTACCATCTACCTCCAAAAGTAAAGGCAAGAAGACCAAGTCTTGCCGAATGGTGACTTTCTTCCTTGAGGAAGCACTGCCCGTACAAACGTATTTGCAGCAGAACGCCCAGCCAGAGGAGGCTCCGTCTGAAGTGACGTCTCCTACATCACCACAGCTGTCCAAGCAGAAGGTTCATCCCAACCTCATGCAGCTGATAAACAAAAATAGAAGGAGGCCCGCTTCGACAGGCCTCTTCGAAAAGACAACACTTCGGGGTTAGCCAAGCCCCACAACTTCGACATACTGGCACAACTCGCCAGTACTCCAGCACAACTTTCCTTATTCGAGCTCCTCCGCCTATCCAAAGAAACTCGAGAGGCTCTTTGTGAAGCCCTGAAGGATGCCGAGTCTTTCATCAGTCAGGTCAAGCAGCCTGACGATGATCCTACAACATGTCTATACTATCATAATGTGGGGGAGATCATCCCCAACATCACATTCACTCAACAGTACATGCTGCTCAAGAACAACAGGCACAATAGACCCCTGTATTACACAGGGTATTTCGGTGCCATCAAGGTGGATCAAATGCAGATCGACCCTGGGTCCTCTCTCAGCATCATCCCCCAAACTCTACTTCAGACGTTGGAGATCCCGATGCATCGCCTGACAGCATCTTACACTACCATCAGTGGCTTCAACGCCAGTAAAAGTGAGCCGCTGGGGAAGATCTGCTTGAAGCATCACATCAACAATCTCCAGACCGAGGTGACTTGCTATGTTGTGGATGCAGACATCAACTACAACATCCTGTTGGGACGACCATGGATACATGAATACATGGTGGTGCCATCCACTCTCCATCAATGTATAAAATATGTGTCTACCAGTGGCATCATCCGAACAGAGTTTGCTGATGTCGATCCCTTCAGAGGGATTGAAGCCTTCTTTACCGTCGCTGATCTGTACAAATCAATTCATCTCGACGATGAAGCCAATGATGCTGATGACGAGGTAGAAGCTGAGGTCGAAGCTGACTTAGAGCGGACATGATAATCAATGCTCTCCTAAAAGTGCGACTCAAAGGCAGGCCGCCTCAAACATCCGCCCCTGTGGTAGTCAAATTCTACGGAAAGGCGCCAGCTTCTCTGGGCAGGACATCCAATAAAGCTCCGTTGAAGATACGCCTCAAAGGCAAGCCCCCTCAAGTGGCGACTCCTCTCGTAGCCAAGCTATGGGGAAAGGCTCCAGCTCCTGGCACACCAACTGAGGCTCCCCTCAAGGTGCGGCTCAAAGGCAGACCTCCTCAGTTGTCGGCACCTGTCAGGCAACAACTTGTAAGCTAACGCCTAGGCGAGACGACATACCTTTCGTCTAGCCTAGACGTGCCTAGGCGCCGTCCAAGAACTTAGGTACTTCATTGTTGTGCGCTCGCACACACACACACACATATATATATATATTTTGGAAGAAGGTACTTGTTATATATAAAAGTTTAAGGAGTCTACAAGGCACATCTTGGTGGAGACTTAAAAGTCTTCATCACTTTTACATCAAAATCTATATTGTATATCATCCCAATAGTGGGAATAATCACCAACTCAAAAATTCTATTATTTCTTTCCTTCCATATATGTCAGACCGTTGCCGCCAGCCGAATCCTTGATATTTTGTACCACTGAAAGCCCTGATTCCTTATTTTGTACCACTGAGAGCCCCGATTCCTTTTGGCTATGATATCTGCCACTTCCTCTCTCCAACTTCGAGCGCCATGAGTCTGTAAGTTGAGCTAAGAATATTGATGTTGCCAAACGGATGATAAGAAGGAACATCTAAATAATAAGTGCTCCATAGGTTCAAGATCATGCTTGCATAACTCGCACAAAGGTGACGGAATCTGCACACCAAATCTCACTAGGCGGTTCCGAGTAAGCAACTTTCCAAGACAAAGTTTGTACAAGTAAAATTGCATTTTGGAGGCCACCCCTTTGGTCCACACCATCTGAGATAGCTCCATGGGAGGGTGAACCTACCTAATTGATGCGTACACGATTGATTGGGAAAATGTATGCTGACCAGTGTCCGTCCACACCCATCGGTCCCCATCCGTACTCTCAGTATCTACCTGGACCGCTTCAATCTCCTGCCGAAACTGTCTCGTCATAGGGTGAAGGTCCGCTCGCCACACACCCTCCCGAAGAATAACACTCATCCGGGCCCTCCTCACCGCCGTTGGCATCACTTGCCTACCAACTCGATCTGCCAAGCTCAGATGGTTGATCCAAGGATCCTACCACAGGTCAGTAGTCTTTCCATTTGAAATTGATCTAGAGATAAGCCCCTTCAAAGTAGTCCGATGGGAGAGAAGGTTCTTCCAAGTCACGGAGTCATTGTTGTTGCCTCGGATCTCCCAAAAGGACTGGTCTTTCATATATCTCCTCTTCATCCATATCGTCCATAAGGATACGGGATGTGGTCGAGAAGAAGGACGCGGAGCTTGAGAAGGTTCATACAGATGACAATGGAGCTGATATGTTCACGAAGATTCTACTAAGGGGGAAGTTTGAGTACTGCAGGCAGATCGTCGGGATGACGACATCCTCCCCATAGTTGTGAAGGGGGAGATTTGTTGGAGTGGGTGGGGTTCCCAACCTATGTAGAGAAGACCCCGGAGTGCGACGAGCGCCATCTGTGTGTCAGAGAAGCTCGGGGAGGTGACGAGGCCATTCGGAGACGAAGAAGAAACTCGGGAGCCACATTTTTACATTCTAGAACAGGGGAGGCAGAATTCTGCCCGAATTCTGCCCCCATACAGAATTCTGCCCGAATTCTGCTTTTTGGTTCCAGAATGTTGCTGGTAGGTTCTGGTTGCCCGACACAGTGCTTATTGAAATCGATAGATTTTGAGAGATTTTTTATTATTTTATTATATTTATCTCCTCACCAGAAATATATAATTATAAGTACTTATACCCTATCCTTTCTTTTTTCTTTTCCATCAGTGTTTCTCTTCTGCTTCTTCCAAACTATGGCTAATTTTTCGATAAATTTTTATTTTGTTTAAATATCTCTCTCTCTCTCTCTCTCTCTCTCTCTCTCTCTCTCTCCTATTTTCAACTTGATGTTTTTATTATTTTATGTATTTCTATTATTTTGATCAATATGGACTTCTACCTATTAATCTAGGCGTGGACTAGGTGCAATCCCGTGCTCTGGATCGTTTTTATCGTTATTTATATAGACATATAGGTAATTTTATTCGTATAATTTTTTTTCCAGAACCACTTATTAATGAATTACCAAGCATGAATTGTACTGATTTAAAAACCGCTGCTTAAAATATTCCCAAACCGAATCCCCCGTAAACATCCCATAACCTGGCGGATGTGGGAGTAAATTAGCAATCTGTTTTTCTTGCGTTTTTGAGCTGCAGATTCGACTGCAAACCAACAATGTCGATGCAACTACTGCTTCCTTCAGCTCCTGCACACGAGACAAGCTGATCCTGTAATAAACACAACTATTTCGACCTCTACACAAAAGCAAAGTAAAAAAAAAAAAAATCATCTGCGGTGAACGTTGATCGAACACGTGACCTTCAGATCTTCAGTCTGACGCTCTCCCAACTGAGCTATCCCCGCATCTTGTGACAAGTTATAAAGTTCGTTATTTGGACCGAAAAACTGAACCTGCAAAAACCACAACTAGTCCAAAAGTCTTATCAAACTCTACAAAAAAATTTTAAAAAAATTATTTGCGGTGAACGTGGATCGAACACGTGACCTTCAGATCTTCAGTCTGACGCTCTCCCAACTGAGCTATCCCCGCCTGATGTAAAAACTTATAATTCTGTAATCACATCACTGATCACAATAATTTGACAAAATTAAAATCTGAAGGGAACAGAGCACTCATCTCCATTTCTAGTTATGTTGGATGTTTGCATATCCAACTACAAATCAAATCTTACAAGACTAGGACATAAATAAATCACCAGAAAATCCTAGAGGAACTAATGAGTTCTTAATTTTTTAAAACTCGGCCATTTACAACCATTAGATTATATGCATACGATCTCTTGTTTGTTTTTTCATGAACTAAAAAGTAAAATATGTACACTCTTAATGTTAGTGAAATCCACGTGTTACATCTAAAAGTTATGTCCATGTACGTGCGAATGGATTCTAGCCTCGCAACAAAAGCGAATGGATTCTAGTTTCGGCAAGCTTCGACTAGCTAGTATATTAATATCATTCCCTTTTTTTTCCCCTAAGATTGTGCCTTTCATTTCTTGATAATTATGTCTATTATTATTAAACAGAACAAATAATACGTCCCCGTGGTTCGATCTACTGATCTTCTGCCACTCAATCATGATCTTATACCTTAATCTTCTCGGTAATCACAAGAGCCACTCGAGTTCGATATACACCAATCATGACTATCAAGTATCTAAGATGCTTCAGTCAAAAAATCTATTCACCTAAGAAGCATGGGAGCCAACACAGACTCCACGAGCACAAGTACATGAGATAGGACACAGGGACACGACTATACACAGATGAAATCTCTCAACAATTCTTTCTCTATAAGGATGACTGTATTTAATATCAATTGCAAACTGAATTTATATTCTAATGATTGTTATTTGATACAACTTGTAAGCTAACGCTCGGACTAGGCGAGGCGACATGCCTTCCGTCTCGCCTAGACGTGCCTAGGCACCGTCCAGGAACTTAGGTACTTCACTGTTGCACGCGCGCGCGCACACACACACACACACATATATATTTTTTTTGGAAGAAGGTACTTGTTATATATAAAAATTTAAGGAGTCTACAATGCACATCTTGGTGGAGACTTAAAATTCTTCATCACTTTTACATCAAAATCTATATTGTGTATAATCCCAATAGTGGGCATAATCACCAACTCAAAAATTTTATTGTTTCTTTCCTTCCATATATGCCAGACCGCAGCCGCCAGCCGAATCCTTACTGTTTTGTACCATTGAGAGCCCCGATTCCTTTCGGCTATGATATCTGCCACTTCCTCTCTCCAACTTCGGGCGCCATGAGTCTGTAAGCTGAGCTGAGAACATTGATGTTGCCAAACAGATGATGAGAATGAACATCTACAGAATAAGTGCTCCAGAGATTCATGATCATGCTTGCATAACTCGCACAAAGGTGACGAAATCTGCACACCAAATCTCACTAGGCGGCCCCGAGTAAGCAACTTCGCAAGACAAAGTTTGTACAAGCAAAATTGTATTTTGGAGGCCAACCCTTTGGTCCACACCATCTGAGATAGCTCCATGGGAGGGTGAACCTCCCTAATTGACGCGTACACGATCGATTGGGGAAATGTATGCTGACCAGTGTCCGTCCACACCCATCGGTCCCTATCCGTACTCTCAGTATCTACCTGGACTGCTTCAATCTCCTGCCGAAACTGCCTCATCATAGGGTGAAGGTCCGCTCGCCACACACCCTCCCGAAGAATAACACTCACCCGGGACCTCCTCCCCGTCGTTGGCATCGCTTGCCTACCAACTCGATCTGCCAAGCTCAGATGGTTGATCCAAGGATCCTACCATAGGTCAGTAGTCTCTCCATTTGAAATTGATCTAGAGATAATCCCCTTCAAAGTAGTCCGATGGGAGAGAAGGTTCTTCCAAGTCACAGAGTCATTATTGTTGCCTCGGATCTCCCAAAAGGACTGGTCTTTATATATCTCCCCTTCATCCATATCGCCCATAAGGAATCCTGGGCGAGAAATCGCCAAGCTTGTCTTACCCCCGCAGTATCACACAGGGTTCACAAAGACTGTAGGCCGACACCTCCCTCCTCCCAGGGTCTGCATAAAGTCGTCCACCCAATAGAGTGCAGGCCTCCTCTCCTTATAAAGTTGGCACATAGTCTTTCAATCTTCCTAATAATTGCAGACGGCAACATGAGAGTCTGCAACCAAAATCGGGCAATGACATAGATGACAGATCGAACTAACTTGATGCACACTCCAAAAGATAGGCTCTGAGCATAGTCAACCAGACTCTGACATTCGGACTCTCTGGTGTAGTTGATAGATAACGGGATTCCCAGATACTTGACCGGTAGCCCTCCATTCTGAATCCCAAGAAGCATCGCCTTCTCTTCCTTCTGCTGACTATAATTATTGAAATAGGCCATACTCTTGTCCTTGTTCAGCTGCAAACCCGTCAGTGAACCAAACCGTTCCATGACCCCGTTCAAAGCCATAATTCCACTGCCAGGAAGGAACCAGAAAGACCAGCAGGTCATCCGCGTATATAAGATTGGATACCTGAGGATGCACCCGTCTGTACAGTGGGGTGATCTGGCCTCTATAAACCGCCACATCCAAGAGTGATGTGAAAAACTCCATAAGTCATATGCCTTCCTCAGATCCAGCTTGATACAAACTTTATCTCCTTTCTGTTTGTTGAAGTCCCGGATCAGCTCATGGACAAGAAAACTGTTATCAGCAATAGACCGCCCCTTCACAAAAGTCGCTTGGTTACTGGACACCAGGCCCTTCATAATCTGCTCCATACGTTTGCACATCAGGTGAGTAATAACTTTATAGATAAAATTGCAGCAGGAGATAAGACGAAAATCACTAAGAGACGTCGCTCCTTCCTTCTTTGGTATAAGTGTCAGAAAAGTATGGTTGAGCTCCTTAAGCAGCTTGCCATTCTCGAAGAAATCTCGGACGATCTCCAGCATCTCATCCTTCAGAATATCTCAATGGACTTTAAAGAACTGACTCCCAAAACCATCTGGACCAGGGGATTTATTCGGGTCCGCATGACGAACAATAGCTTCAATCTCCTCCATAATCACTGGTGCCAGAAGAACATTGTAACCCCGAGGGGTAACCAGCCTCTTGTAAACATTTTTCGAGAAGTCAGATAGATAGGTAGTTTGACTGTAAATCTCAGTATAGTACCTGACTGCTTCTTTCTGCAGTGCAGTAGCGTTAACCACCTCTTGGCCATCAATCTCGAATAGCTTAGAGATATGATTACGATGTGGGCGGGCCCGGATGATATCATAGAAGAACTTGGAGTACTTATCGCCGTCCCACAGCCAACTGCACTTGGCTCGTTGGGTCAGTTCTATCTCTTCCAGAGTTCGTAGCTCCCCGACTTCCTTACACAGGTCCTGCTCCGCCGCTGCCAGGTCGCTATTGAGAATGTCCTCCTGCAAAGCAATCTGTGCCTCCCGAAGTTAGTCCTCCTTGTCAGCGAGTAAGGGTATGACGAGAACCTTTTACCCAGAGTTTCAAACCCGCCTTCACCCGCTTCAGCCTCTGGACCATGCAGAATTGGGGATTTTTTAACGGAATAGCCCTAACCCGCCTGGAACACCTCCGCATAGCCCGGCATACAGTTCCATTTGTTGTTGTACCTGAAAGGACGTGCCTTTTGGGAGACAACCGGCGATAGATGGATGCGAACTGGCGAATGATCACTCGTGCCAGCTGGGAAGCACTTGACGACCACATCCGGGAACATGGTAAACCACTCCTGATTCCCCAAAGCACAATCGAGTTGGCAAATAACTCGTTTGTGGGTAGCCTTATTATGCCCAGACCAGATGTAACCGGTTCTCTCCACTGCTGCATGCTAGATTGCAGAAGGCAATTTTGGAAATCTTGCAGTACTCCGTTTGGGACACTGCCGACCTCCCACTTTTTCGTGATTGAAAAATAGGACGTTAAAGTCTCCTATCAGCAGTAGCGACACATGGAACTGGTTCTCAACTGCAATACTGATTTGAAGAATCTTCTCCCATAAAGCTTCCCGCAGCCTCCTATTGTTGTTGCCATACATCGCTCCCAAGATGAAAGCCATCTCTCCTTTATTAGTGAAATAGACGACAATCAGCTAATCTGATAGATGAATCTATCCAGTCCAGCTTTTACTATCCCACCTCACCCAGATACGCGCCACGCCTCCTATCTCCAAGTTATGAACCTGACACCACTGATGTTGGGTCCTCCGTTATAGCAGTCTAGGAGACTTAATTTTAGTCTCTAGTAGTGCCATAATGGAGCAAGCTTCTCTCCTCAGAACCTCTCTGATCTCTTTCCATCTCCCTATCGCACACGTCCCTCGTACGTTCCAAGCTAATATAGACATTTAATATCCAGGGGATGACCCCTCAACATCTCCAGAGCCTGCCATTAGGGGAAATAACGTGCTCCATCATCAGACCCTCGGTCGTTGCGCCTCCCGAAGAAATCTCAAGGGGTGGGCTAAACCTGCTGGGATCCCCTCCATTGTCACAATGGTCCTTCCATCTGGGGTTAGTTACACACAGGTCAGAGTTGTCCGTAATCAGAATCTCCATCACCTCATGCCCTCCATCCTCTCTTGAAAGAATCGTCCGACGCTTCCTGCTTCTACTCTCCTCCGTCTGATGGGTACGGTCTGCCGTCACCTTCGTTCTGCCACGCCCTCCCGGATGGCATAAGGATTTGTTACGTTTGGACTGAAAAACAATAGTCTACCCGGGATTGAATCCGCACACAACAGTAGTAGCACCCTCTCTGCTCTCTTCCATTGTCTGGCCATCTCTCTCTATCTCCATTCCAGCTCGGTTCCCGCCTCAGGGTCCTATTGGCTACCAGCATTAGTCATTTCTCTACGAGGCTGTATCACCCGATCCACCCATTGAGAGAAAGAATTAGCCTGGGTTGTATCAGCCCCCCGTACTAGGTTGGACCCCCTCCATCATAGAAGTGGACGCCTCCTGTGGATAAAGTACCCCACTACCTGTATGTAATCCTCTATCTCCAGGGGTATCAGTCACCCCATGTCCTTCCATATCCTGACATCCCCTATCGGACACCCTTTAGATGGATGCCCAAAACATTTACAATGGCTGCAAACTGGTGGTACAAACTCATATTGTACGATCTGGCGAAAGACTCCATCGGAAGGCACCTTATACTCAATGAAAGGCGGCAGGTCAGCTCTCGCATCTACTTCAACAAAGATCCGCGCATACCCCATACGAGTTCTGTACACCGTAGCTTCATCGGCCTGGATTAGTTTGCCTATGACATTGGCGATCTTCATATCATAGAGATGCTCCAATGATTAACGGGTAAATCCGGTAGTCTGATCCAAATTGGAATCGTAAGGAGAACTTCACGCTCATAGGTCGACTCTAGCGTCTATGCCTTCATAATGATAAGCCTGCCATCAAAGGTCTATGGTCCTCCTTGGAGGACCCGCTCTATGTCCTCCTGCAGGCAGAAACACACGAGTTAGAAGCAATTTTCTCGTGAGAAAAACTCCATACCGTCCCTCGGTCTCCAAACTCGTGCTTCGTACGCTCGGATCTGTCCGTAAAACGGTCTCGAGCCAAGAACATATATGATGACCGAGTTGCCCCAGTAGTTCGCTGTCTCAGCAAGATCTTCCTCCGTCAGGGTTGCCCGAAGTGTTGTGTCCACCATCTTCGGTTAGACATAAGTCATCTGTGCTGGCAAGCTATTCACCCTTCCATTCAACATATCTGCGTAGGATTTTGGAACCCCAGCCTTACGTTGGTCTCCAACAACCTGTTTGTCCTTTTCCTACCGTCGACCATCATTGTTGAGGCATTGGTGGTATGGACACATTGCTATGTATTTGGCGAGAACTCCCATCCTGCCTCCTAGCCCCCCTGGGCCTACACCGTCAACGTATCTCCGTAGCACGTGTCGATGGTCACCTCCCCTAGGATGGACGCCTCCCGAAGCCCCACCTGGACGACGAGCTTCGATATCTCCTTTTCCATTACGCCTTCTGATCACTGTTGTCCATCCCGCCTCCTCCTCCGAGTCATCCGGTCGATCGTCGTCTCCTACGGTACCTTCAACCCCATCCGAGGCCCGCCCTAAGCCACCTCCGCCCCTTGCCAATCCACTTCCGACCATGCCACCCATATCCAACCCCCCGCCCGTCGCGTTGCTCCCGGCTGCTGCTCCGTCGCTCCCGGCCATGCTGTGTTTGGCCTAGCCACTCCCCGCCACTCTGCCATCGCTCTTTCCGCCACCGCCGGCGCCGCCAGCGGCCT
This sequence comes from Iris pallida, assembly GCA_029216955.1. Lineage (NCBI taxonomy): Eukaryota > Viridiplantae > Streptophyta > Magnoliopsida > Asparagales > Iridaceae > Iris > Iris pallida. The sequence goes on from JANAVB010003398.1 coordinate 34,988,203, forward strand.
TGTCGCCACCGCCGGCGCCTCTGCTGCCCGTGCTACCACCCCCTTGCCAGGAACGGCCCTCAGATGCACAATTGGGTCAGCTCTAGCCAACCCATAGTCGGCGCCGCCGCCGCGTGCGCCGCACTCGAACGGACTACCCCTGCCGCTCCGATCCTGGCCGCCCCACCGCCAGGGGTGCCAGGGTCCCAGGCGACGGGAACCCTAAGTTCCTCGCTCGATCGCCCGCTCACGCTCGGTCGCATGACTTAAATATATATCACACACACACACACACACACACACACACACACACACACACACATATATATATATATATATATATATATATATATATATATATATATATATATATATTTGAAGAAAGGGTAATTAGTTTTCGGAATCGCTTCTACTGGAATTCGAACTTCTGACCACTCGGGCTGCATGCCTTAGCACTATGGGTAATTAGTTTTCGCATTTTCAAGCAAATTGAAAGTAAAGATTAAACTTAGTTTTCCTTCCAAACTATATGTGCCACATTTAGTACTACCTTATCCTACCCAGGCAAATCCGTATTTACCAACACGGATACTAACTCAGGTACTTAATAGTATCATATCTTCTTAGAAAGCAATAAAAGAAATATTGCAGCCCACATATATATTTGCATAGCTGCTTTCAACCAACTACTATTAGTTATATTCTATTCATAGTTTGCAGAATCGGCCTATCCGATACTGATCCGATACGGCCGATACTGATATAGTTTGACATGTCCCGATTCGATACCGACATTGGGGGTATCTTTTTCGGTCAATTCGGCAAAGAAAATTAAATAAAATGGACCAATTATTAAGGGTGTAAAAGCATAGTATGGTGGTAAAAAATGTAAAATAAGAAAACTTATATATCGTATGTAAACCAATTGGCAAGAGTAACTACTATTTTATTCAATTTCAAAACTGCTAAGAAATAATATTGGAAATACTTAAGAAAATACCTAAAATTATGCCTAAATTTATAAAATATATTTAACTAAAATGTTAATAATTATTTGTTTTCTGATACCAAAAAATTTGATACTCCGATCCCAAACCGCCGATACTGACAATACCGTCGATCCCGATACTCATACGCATAGTATGTTACCGATTTTGATATTGTGAACCTTGTCACGACTCGATCCTGCAAGCCCGAAAGTCGCCGGTGGATATGATGTCGTACAAGTCTAAATTGTACTTATACAAGACAAGAACCAAACACGCTTGATAAAACAATCTCAAAAACATAGTCATTGCAACTAAAATAAACAAAGAAGTTGATAGACACATGATATATGAAAAACAAATCTCTTTATTTATAATTTGCAGCAAAAATAAGCATAAACCTTGTGAATTTTAGTGTCCATGATTAAAATGATATCTATTAAACTAGAACAAGCTTGTTCTTATTGAAAACATGTGTTATTATTAGATAGGACAAGTAAAATTCAACTCAAGGTATCCTCACTAAACACTGGTCTTTTTGGTTTTATTATCCAAAAAAAAAAGTTTATTTAATAATTTTAATAGTTTATGACATTTGATATTAATATATTTTTTGGAATTATAAATATGTTTATTATAATTTATTATTTTTAGTAATAAATGTAGTGTCTCTTAGATAAAAATCTTGGCTACTCCAGATTCTTAATAGGAACTAAGCATGCAAAAAAAACAGTAAGATTTAAGACATAATTTATGTGTGCGCTTTGCAATTTGAATCATTTCGAATGAAATCAAAACCATAATCTCAAACTTAATGGAGATGAAATTAAATGCTAAATTTACTATGAGCTCATAAAACAAGTTCATGGTAGACAGAAGCACTCGAGTGGAATCACTTCTAAGTTTATTCGGTTGCTAATATGAACTAATCCTAAACTAGGTCCCTGTAGGAAATAATAATGCCTTGTTCTCATTGCCAGGATTTGTTACAATATATATAGTGTCTATATTTGGACTTATGGGCCATATTTACATTACAAATATAATCTAACACCCTCCCTCAAGTTGGAGCATGTAAGTCACAAATGCCCAACTTGGGAAGTAAAGAATCAAACACATGCTTTCCAAGGGGCTTGGTGAAGATGTCAGCCAGTTGAGAAGAAGTAGGAACATGCGAGGCTATTACGGTGCCATCGCGAATAGCATCGCGAACAAAATGCAAATCCACCTCAATATGCTTATTGCGCTCATGAAATACCGGGTTCTGAGCCAGGTGCAGGGCAGACTGACTGTCACAATACACCGACATAGTAGACTCCGGGCGAACACCCAAACACACCAATAATTCCTTCAACCATTTCAACTCACAAACAAGCGCAGCAAGAGATCGGTATTAGCTTCAGCGGAAGATAGAAAAATAGTTGGTTGCTTCTTAGTCTTCCAAGAAATAGGAGACCCTCCCAGAAACACCAACCAGCCTGTAACAGAGCGGCGAGTCAAGGGACAACTTGCCCAGTCGGAATCACACCAACCAGAAAGATGGAGATCACAATCAGCTTTCAAAAGAATACCCTGTCCCGGTACATGTTTGAGATATCTGACAACTCTCAAAGCAGCATGCCAATGATCTTGTCGAGGCTCCTGTAAGAATTAAGACAAGATATGCACAGCATAGGCTAAGTCAGGGCGAGTAAATGATAGATAAATCAACCTCCCAACCAGCCTCTGATAAGTCTCCGTATCCGCCATCTTTGGACTAGTCGATTCGGCCAGCTTGTGATTTGGTTCCATGGGAAAACCAGCAGGTCGAGATCCCATCAAGCCACATTCTGAAATGATGTCCAAAGCATACTTCCTTTGACACAAGGAAATTTTTTCTGCACTCCGAGCCACCTCTATGCCAAGAAAGTACTTCAACACACCAAGGTCCTTCATGTGAAAGCAAGAACTAAGGTACTTTTTGAAAACGTCTAAAGCACCTGAGTCATTACCAGACACAATCATATCATCCACATAGATCAAAACATGCAACTCTACCTTCCCTTTAAAAAGAGAGAAAAGAGAATAATCGAAATGAGATTAAATAAATCCATAGGATATCAGAGAAGCAGCAAGCTTAGCAAACCAACAACGTGGTGCCTGTTTCAATCCATATAGAGACTTATGCAGGCAACACACTTTGTTGGGTTCACTATACGAAAAATCTGGTGGCAACTTCATATACACTTCTTCTATCAGTTCTCCATGAAGAAAAGTATTGTGGATATCCATCTGGTACAAAGTCCAGCCTCTCACAGCTGCAACAGCCAAGAACGCCCGAACTGTAGGCATCTTAGCTGCCGGGGCAAAAGTCTCTGAATAGTCGATCCCCTCAACCTGATGATTATCGAACACAACCAGCCGTGCCTTTAAGCGCTCAACACTTCCCTCAAAGTTGTACTTAATTTTGTACACCCATCTACTGTCCAATGCTTTCTTCCTAGGAGGAAAATCGACAAGACTCCATGTCCCATTATCTTCCAGAGCCTGTATTTCAGTTTGCATAGCCGCGCGCCAACCTGAATCTCGCGAGGCCTGGCGATATGAAGTAGGCTCAACACCTGTAGTGATAGCTACAAGAAAATCTCTGTGTCCAGTAGTAAATATGTCATAACATAGAAATTGTGTTAGAGGATACGAAGTACCTGAGAAAGTGACGGGAACAGATGAACTGTGGTGAAGGGGGGACTTTTACTTCTAACAGCATTCGTCACAAAATCCTGTAATCGTACTGGCTGTGATTTTTTTCTCATTTCTCTTCCCAATACTACCTCGTCGGGCACCTCTGGCAACATTGTATCCCCTGTATCATCCGTAGTATCCGCATTACCTCCAGCGGACTCTCCTGTCAATACTTCTGCAGCTACCTGTGCATCCTCGCCGCTCGGTGCCAAGCCGCCAGCAACCACTCCGGCCTCAGCAACCGTAGCCGGCACCATCCCAAAAGCCTCTATATCGTCTCCCGGCACCTCAACAGATGTATGGCGTGTCACAGAAGACAACTCGCTAGCAGAGCCACACCCAGGAAATTTTTTTCATAAAAAGTAACATCATGGGACACAAAAAGTTCACCAGTCTCCAAGTCATACAGTTTCCAGCCCTTTTTATCAAGTGGATACCCAACAAAGATACATTTTCTACTCCTGCTAGCAAATTTATCATGTCAGGATTTCAAATCATACGCATAGCACAGACAACCAAAAATACGTAGATGATCATACGAAAGAGCCGAGCCATATAAAACTTCATAAGGAGACTTAAAATGCAAGATACTAGAAGGTGTTCTATTTACCAAATAACATGCACCCAGAACACATTCCTCCCAAAAATCCACAGAAAGAGAATCCTGAAATCTCAATGCTCTGGCTACATTTAAAATATGGCGATGTTTTCTTTCCACCCTTCCATTCTGTTGAGGTGTCCCAACACACGACGTTTGGAACAATATACCTTGAGATGAAAAATAATCTCGTAAACAATTAAATTCACATTTCGCACACGACGTATATCGGCCCCAAACTGACGCTTCACCATAGCAATGAATTTAAAAAACATAGAATAAACATCACATTTATCCGTCAATAAAATAACACAAACAACTCTAGAAAAATCATCCACCAAAGTCAAAAAATATCGTGCCCCATTAGATGACGGAACACGATATGGTCCCCACAGATCACAGTGTATAAGTTCAAAGCATCTCAAAGCACGATTACTACTATCAGGAAAAGCATCACGAGTCTGTTTAGCTTGATGACAAATATCACAAGCCTTATGAGAAAACACACTACTACCAGAAAGAAAAGGTAAAGTCTGCATTACTTTATCTGAAGGATGTCCCAGTCTACTATGCCAAATCTCGAAATCACTCTCTCTGCATGCCAGGATCACCGAAGCCAAAGAAGCTGGAACCTCCCCCAAGAAGTAAAGTCCACCCCTTTGTTCACCTGCTCCAATCACCATCCTCGTACTTCGGTCCTGAACAAAATACAAATCAGGAGTAAATAACATATCACAATTTCTGGCACCAATTAATTGTGAGACAGAGATCAAGTTGCAAGTCAATGTCGAAACATAAAGAACATCCGTCAACACCAATAAAGCAGTCAAAAATACTTTGCCTCTCAGAACAGCCTCAATAGTGCTCCCATCAGGCAAAATCACAGGACAGACATGGCCCTCAAAGCAATCAACTAAACAGTCACGAGAACCTGTCGCATGAAGAGTAGCCCCAGTATTGAATATCCAAGTGACAGAAGAATTCGTATGCATCAGACGATCAGAGTTTGAAGAACCAGGTTTGGAAGGATTGTCGTTACCCAGCAAGCTCATCAGTTTCTGCCATTGTTCACCTGAGAGTAGTGAAGGATACCCTCCATGCATTATATCTGTCGAACTCCCAGCAAGACCAGCAGGGACACCATGACCAGCAGCGGCGACATGATGAACAACCCCTGCGCCACCAGTACCGCGTCCCCCATCACGTCTCTGCTGTGGTGCCGGGCCTTTGCCACCACCAGCACCACGTCCGCCCTCACGCAGAGGACGAGTCTTCCACCACTCTGGATAGCCAATCTTGGCAAAGCAAGTTGCAACATCATGACCTGTTTTCTTGTAATAAGTACAGATCATACCTGATTTGTCCCTGGAATCTAAGGTTCTACTATTAGAAGCAGTAGAAAGACGAGGTGAAGTCTTGATAGCCAGCGCTAACACCTCCTCAGTAGCGGATTGGACCTGAGATTTTTGCATATCCTCCTCCTCACAGACTGCCTGGTATGCCCGATCTAAACTTGGTTGAGGATCCTGAGCCAGAAGATTAGATCGGGTATGACCATACAACTCAGCATTCAACCCATACATAAAGTCCTGTAAGTCGTCTTCATCCCTCATAGTCTGTAGCTTTGCAGCAAGTTCACCACAGGTACAAGTAGGCAATGGAAAATAAGTAGCTTGTTCATCCCATAAAGACTGTAAATTTTCAAAGTAGGTTTCCACAGACATCGAAGCCGTTTGTTTGCACTCAGCCAAAGCCACCTTGATTTGTTGCTTCCGAGTGCCATTGCTAACAACAAATCTTTTCTCCAAGAAGTTCCACAATGGATAAACCTCCTCAAAGTACGTTAAAGATTTCTTCAGAGACGGATCAATGGTATTAAGAACCCATTGAACCAATAGCGCTTGCACGCATCTCCAATCAAGCAATTTACTAGCATCATTAACAGGTTTGACTTCAGTACCTTCCAGAAAACCAAAACATTTTAACTATGTTTTTCAGCCGCTTGCAAGGTGACAACCAAAACATTTTAACTCTTTAGATATGATATGACAAATATATTTTAGTATATATGTTGCTGGAAATTTAAGTTCAACCCTATGGTACCGATCTAAACCACTAAAAGTGGCTCAAAAACATAGTTTGAACTATCTACACTTTCCAATAAGTTTTGGCTGAAAAACATAATCTGTAGTAAATATCATTTTAAATTTATTAAATAATTTAAATATTATTGGTTCGGATATTATTGGTTCGGATATGACACTTACCGTATCCGCATCCGATATCCGATAAATATCCGATATGATATCCGAATCCGTATCCGTATCTGAAATTTCGGATATTTTCGGTTCGAATACGGATCGGATACGAATTTTCGGTCTACCATTGACAGGCCTAATGTATATGATCTCTTTTTACATTCAATATGATGATACAATTGATAATTTGCTTAATGCTTTGCAGTTTAATGAAGAAGCACGCTCTCCCTTTGTGAAGAAATTCAAAATTATCATTACTTCCTGGGGAGGTACGACATGGTCAAAGAATCATGAAGTTCTATATGGGTTTTTTACTCTCACTACTTGATTATATAATATTCTTCCTTCTGTTTATTTTTAAGAATCTTATTGTAACTGAAAATCAAATGCCAATGTCAAATAATTTTTGTGTGTGTCTCAAGTAACTTGGACATGCTGGACTCTTAACCTGCAACTGTGTGGAGCCCTAGTCTAAGTTGTCTAGGAAGCACAATAGTTTTTTGTTTCCTTTTCGGCGAGCTGTTATAGACTTGTTCACGACAGTCTAAGTTGTCTAGGAAGCACAATAGTTTCTTGTTATTTTTAGTACTGCTTTTTCCCAACTAACAATTTAATTAAATCCCATCAGGTCTAAATGTTCACGACAGTTCAACTGACATGTCAAGCTGAACAAATATATGTCCATCAACTAATATATGTCCATAACACAGATAAGCTTTCTTCCGAATCAGCAGCCTTTATCTCTTAACACGATGTGCATTCTAGGCCTTCATCTCATGGCTCTCGCATTAACTGACAAGAGTTCGGTCAAAAAGTTGCTCATTATAAAATTATACTAACCTGTGTAACTTAGGCCTCTCTATTTCATCTTACGTTCTTGATTAGGTGCTTTCCATCAAATGACACTTGATGCCCCTTTGCTTCATAATTACATATTGTGGTATAGTATCTTGGTGTCACATATTGGTACTGCTTCCCTACAGGAAAACGAATAATAAAGCTTTCTGACTACATGAATTCGTTGTCTTCCATTTTCTGGTGAATATGGTTAGATCCTTGAAAGGTCTAATACTTTACTCTTAGGGTACTGATAATGTTGTAGATGATAGTGTATTTAAATCTTGACGCACCGGCACTGCTAAGTATATCTGATTTCTATTGTAGGTTAACAGAATCAGAGAGCTGCCTCAAAATAGTAAAATAGCCGCAACGCATACAGACAACCCAGATGTAGGTCTTCTGATTTTATGCATCTCGTCTATTCTTTTTCTTCCAATTGTGTATTAGGCTAAGTATACAAAAGGATGAGTCAACTATGACTCAAATCACTAAGGTTTGTATGCAGGTTCTCATTTGGGATGTCAAAGCTCAGCCTAACCGTCATGCTCAACTTGGTTCTGCGAAGTCTTGCCCTGATATGGTTTGTTATTATTTTTATCTACTTTAAGAATGTTGTGTGCTAGTAAGAAATCTGTTGCACCTTTCATGTATTTATTTATGGTATAGGAACTAATGTGGGATGTTCTATTTTTCTGTTGCTTAAGTACGAATTTTTCGTCTACATATGTTTGTATATATACTGATAGCACAATTTAACAACCACCCTGCAGCCTTGTTAGCAATTTGGCAAACGGAAAGAAATCGAGACGACAAAAGTATGAGTATAAATCGACAAAGTACGAGAACGAACAATTTTTCAGGTCATGACGTGACGCTCGTTTACTAAACAAGATAATCAAACTCAATTTGGTGTTCAAGTTTGTCTGTATATATTTCAAGCTAATCAAGCTTTGTAGTTTAAACGAGCGGCTCATGATCCGAGTTTGTGAATTTTATTCCAGGCTTAAACTCGATCAGGACATTTCCTTAACAAACACAAGCCGAGCATGAAAACCACAAAAGATCAGTACCCAAAAAATGGAAAAAAAAAAAAAAAAAAAGGAATTTGTCAAGTGCAGTTCAGTACAAGGCATCCATCAATTCCATGTGGCACAATTTACGTGTATTCTACTTTTTTCATCATGCGTCAGTAAAATTGTAGACGTAATTATACGCACGCATCCCAATTGGGATCATAGGCATGAAATGAAAGCCCTAATCACAAACTTAATGGAAATGATGTCAAAATAGTAACCCAAAATATCATCATAAAATTCGAACAATAGAAAATTAGGGCAAAATAAAAATTAGACTTTTGGGAAGAGAAACTCGATTTGTGCGTGCTATCGTTCCAATTTTAACAGATGTGCCAAAAGTGACGACGACCAAGAGAGGGATGGTATATTAAGCACAAAGCAGCCTCTGTACTAATCGATGTGGGACTAAAAGTTGTAAATCTGTTTTGGTGATATAAAAGCCAATACAAATCCAGACCTCGAGAGAGGGATGGTTTATTCCGTCTCATGATGTCGATTCGTCATCTTCTTCGTTGCAACTAATTCTTCGAAGAATTTACGGAATGCAGGACGAGGCAGCCCAAGCAGTAGGCTGTCGCCACCCCGTGATGTCAGTATGCGGCTCAAAACAAGCCATGGTGGTAGTCGAGCACACTTGCGTGTCGCGGACGGTTGCTAACCCGATCCGATATTACTACTAAGGTTTGTTATGTGGACCCAAGACCTGAACCTGCAAAAACCACAACTAGCCCAAAAGTCTCATCACTTCAAGTCTTCAACCTCTACACAAACAAAAAGTATAAAAAAAGAAGAAGAAATATTTTGCGGTGAACATGGATCGAACACGTGACCGTCTTCAGTCTGACGCTCTCCAAACTAAGCAATCCCCAGATGTTATAACAAGATTATACATACAGTACCCTATATTTCACAAACACGGAAATGGTAACCGTATCCGTATCGTGCCTGTACCTGTATCTTGTACCCGTATCATGTCAACCAACCTCTGGACTAGTGGATGTGGGACTAAAAGTAGCAAATCTGTTTTGCGTGCGTTTTTGGGTGCCGATTCGGCTGCAAACCAATACGAAGCCAGACCCGACTCAAATACTTATAATAAGCCATAATATACTCTAGTGGGTAGCCTGGTCTGAATAACAACTGATCCTAAACTAGTTCTAATTGTCTCATGATGTCGATTCGACGATTCATCATAATAAACGTATCTTAGGATGTGATATGATACGATATAATACAAACTAATGGGAAATGTCAAGTATTTTAGATTTAGAGTAGGTATGCAAGTAAAAATAGTGATTCTTTTGCTATTTAAAAGTAACTTTTAAAATGATTTCCGCATTTTCAAGCAAGTTGAAAGTAAAGGTTAAACTTAGTTTTCCTTCCAAACTATATGTGCCTCATTTAGAACTAGCTTATCCTTACCCAGGCAAATCCATATTTACCAACACCGATACTCAGGTACTTAATAGTATCATATCTTCTTAGAAAGCAATAAAAGAAATATTGCAGCCCACATATATCTTTGCATAGCTGCTTTCAATCCACTACTATTAGTTGTATTCTATTCATAGTTTGCAGTATCGGCCATACCGATCCGATACTGGTCCGATACGGCAGCCGATACTGATATAGTTTGACATGTCCCGATTCGATATCGACATGGGGTATCTTTTCCGGTCAATTCGGCAAAAAAATTAAATGAAAAAGACTAATTAGTAAGGGTGTAAAAGCATAGTAAGGTGGTAAAAAATGTAAAATAAGAAAACTTATATATCGTATGTAAACCAATTGGCAAGAGTAACTACTATTTTATTCAATATCAAAACTGCTAAGAGATAATATTGAAAATACTTAAGAAAATACCTAAAATTATGCCTAAATGTA